>JAJOOO010015528.1:0-24753 GCA_029582685.1 Solanum piurae | reverse complement strand
TGAACATTTCTTTTAAAATTAGTATTATATTATTTGTTGGCATCCATGCTACAAGAAAACTAAATGGTTTTGTTGGTTAAAGGTTAAAGGTTGAAGATTGAGTTATTTACCTAGAGAACTATGGATCAATTTCCATTAAATACATGTTTTTCCTTCTGATTTTTTAGTGGAGCATCCATGTTCTAAAAATTCTAAATTCAACGCTACAGTTAGTTAGGGTTGAAATTATAGATTTTTCATATCTTAAAACTATTTATATACAATCCCAAATTAATCTCACAAAGAAGAGAACATAAATTAATATCATTTTTAGAAAAACATTTGCATGTGGTATAGAGGGAGAGCTTAGTAAGAGTTAATTAAACTACAAGCTAGTAGTTGTACCTTTTGATTTGGAGATGGCATGCAGTCTTCACTTGTTTGAATATTTGATTGTCTTTTTTGTTGTTGCATTTTTAATTCGTACCTTTAAAATTTGGATTTATAATTTTGTCTATTTTGGTACAATTTTGAATATATCATGAGCCATATTCATTACACCCAGCTCTCCCCAAAGAAACTATAAATGTTATAGAGTGAAATACATTGCACTTCTTGTAGTATGTTCATATGTTATGAGAAGAAATCTTCTCTATTAATGCTTGCATAAGTACGCACGCAAGAGAGAATAAATAAGGATATTTCATGAGTTGAAATATTATATGTAATTATTTTATTTTACTTTTTATATGGGATAATAATCTTACTATTTTAATATAAATGATAAGATAAATTATTTTAAAATTAATTAATACCTTATTTCTGATATAATAAAATATAAATCAAATATATAATAATAAATAATATCAACATAGCTTATCTTCGGACCAAATTAAAATAGTGAATAGAGATGACTCATCAAATTAAAATTAATGCAAAGTGAAGTTTACTTTTTACTTAAGCTAATTTCCAAATATCCCTCCCTCTCACCTTAGAAAATCATTTCCCTAAGAAAATTACTAAAATTAGAAGTAGTTGTGTTCCAGAAGATCGATTTAATCATTTTACGGTTTATGTGGCTATCCAATTTTTGAAACCAAATAATGATCTCTAATATTAACTTGCTATATATATAATTGTAATTAATTAAGAGTTAGAAAAATTTATAGTGGATAGAATAAAGTTGAGTTCGAAGTCAGAAGAGCTATTTTTTAAAAAGTAAAAAGGTCAAAAGGGACAATGCTTTTTGAGAAAGACCAAACGAAATAATACACTTGAAATTCATAGACAAACAATTTTCTTAAAGACTGAGGGTTATTTCGATTAAAAAGATATGAAATTTGACTTTATCAAGTTAATAACTTCAGTAGAGAAGGTTCTAAATTGACCTTGACAAGTCGTACCAAACTTAGACAAAAATGTTTAATATTTCGCGTTTACAGAGTCATTATTCAGATAAAAAAATCTTAAGTCAAAATGAATTTTAATTCCAGTTAAGTATGTCAAAATTGTTCCCACATGAGTGTCTTGTCCCCCAAAAAAGGATACGAGTTAAATGACGGCTCAAAATTAAAGCTAATATTTATGAAAAAACTACCCAAGTACACAACATTTCTATCGTATATACTAGTGTTCTCTATTTTAATACTATTACATGTCTCACTAATTAATAATTTCATATCAGATTTTAAGTCAGATACACCATCCCCTCGCTCTCTCCTTCTTTCTCCCGCTCTCTCCAATCTTACTTTCCCTCTTTTTCTGCTCTCTCTCTCTATGCATGGATACATGACGAATGTATTAGTGCATTTTTTATGCTAGACTAGATATATCTATCCTTGACAACAGATATATAGGGAGAGAGGCGAGCGAGAGAATCTGTGTATCCCTTATACATGCGAACCACTTTTGGATATAGTATATCTAAAATAAATTACACCTAATTTGATGCTTATGCATCCTAGATGCACATATCTAAGTGCACTAGATACATGCATCTGGCAATGAAAGTTAATTTCCAAAGAGGGCACATAATTAGGACCTAAACTAGTGAAATTTGTATTGCTAGATCAATATTTATACACTTGGGCTCATTTATTAATGCACATATGCATTTTGGTGGGTGGGCTTCAAATTGTTTGGCTTGATTTGAGTGCCAGTATTTTCTTTCTATAAGAGCATGGTGATTAGGCCACAGATTCTCACTTGGCAAGTAGCACCATTGCTATAGTATAGTGCAATATGCCTCATTTAGTTTGTACACAGGCCTAAAGATGTACCAAAAAAAGGGCATAAAGAAGCAATGTATATTGCCTGAATCCTGATTGACTAGTGTCTAGTGTATCACACACACAGTTGAAGCTGGAGAGAACTAGAGTTGTATACTTCTCAACTTTTTTCTATATAAGCTTCTTGTTAATCCTGTACTGTTTGCATTTTTACATCCAAACATCTCTGGTGCAGCTTCTTACAAGGTTCATTTGATTTGGTAACTCAAATGGCCAAATCAACCATAGCGTATTTCATCACACGAACAAGATATATCCCCTCTCATCCACACCAATTTCAGGTAAGTAGGAAGTTATCATATAGTTATAATAGCCATCGATTTGCCTCGGCCCATGGAGAATCCCTTAGTGCCATCTGGCATACGAGGTACAGAAGATTGCTTGGGTGTTGCTGACTGCTCAAGAACAGGCTGCCCTAGACCAGCATGATTGATATTTGAGAGGGCATTTCGCACATTGCTTCCACGATTCACGTTTGATATGGGAGCTCCTAAATGACCTCCACGATTATTTTGATGAGACTGGGGACGTCCACGTCTCTGACCCTGTCCCTTGCCCCGACCCCGACCACGACCACGACCACGCCTCTGCCCATCACTGCCATGCTCCTCCTGTAGATGTAAAATAAAAATGAGAACACCGATTACAGTATAAATCTTGTTGAAAACCAGTCTCTGCAGGATTAAGTGGTGCAGTTACTAAATACTAACTGGATATATTACCACGTTCTAGTTCTAGGAGTAAAAGGAGATTCACTTACTGCAAGCTCATTGGATTTAGCATCAATATGGTGGTGTGACTCTTCATTAAGCTTCTCGTTGACCTCTAATGCAGAACCATCATCCCCCTTGAAGTTTTCACTTTCATGACCAGCTTTTTTCCCTTGAGCTTGACCAGATTTTTCCTGTGAGTTTAACCAAAATCCTTACATACATGATAGTAATAAAAATGAAAATCAAATACATCCAGTAATATTTATTTAATGGCAAAAAGGTTTAATTTGAACTTATCTCACAACTGGAACATTAGTCAAGAAACTATTTCTTTTAGTAAGTGAAAAAATTGGGTAAGATCCACTGGATCTGGTAACAGGTAAAGCCCAAAAGTTACTCCTACTACTGCCAAGGGAGATTCCGGCATCCAACCATATATATTCTTCAGCAATGACTGCTTCTGAATGGAAAGGCAAGGGATGGATTGGAAACAATGAATAACATAATAAGATATGACTTAAAAATTCAAAGTTTCCTTGTCGATCTATTTCTTTTCCTTCCAATGCTTCAGAACAATCAATCCCTTGGAGTTATTTAGATGCATAATTGACAAACAAATCTCGGTGCACTCGGAACAAACTTGGACTACAAATATGTAGTCTTGAGTATCTAAATGATGTCAGTAACATTAATCATCAGTTCTGAATGCTCATTTTTCTTTCACTAAATGATAAACAGAAGAATATGCTCCTTAAAAAGAGAAGGGAAAGACTGTTCAAGACTCACTGAGCTTCTGAGAAGTAACCGGACTTTCAGAGCATTTCTCCAGTTATCATCATTTAATTCTACAACCTGTAACATAAGATCACAAAAGAAATTATAGGATGCCAGAGACGGAGATATTGAAAATGTTACTAGAAACAACATTATATTAACTTACTGCCCTCTCGGCCAATTCGGCGGTTTCGTATTCCACAAATGTGTGTAACTGCATTCAAATATTCAATCAGATTCTAGAAAAGGAATACTTTATACCAAGTACAAATATAGACCCTTTGTTATTTTATACGCAAGACTACAGAACTATGTAGCAGTACCAATTTATTCCAGTTAGTGTTCTTTGTATACTCGCATTGGTAGTAAAGTCGAGCTTTATTTACCAAAAACAGAATATAAACAACTCGAACATGACATTAACCATTTCTTAAGTTAATTCTGGCTGTAGTTGGGCGAAGGCATCGAGTTCAAGATTTCACACGGCTGAATGAACTACTATATCGCACTATCAGCAAGTAAATCACACCATCTGATGTCTACCTTGTTGCTGTGAAGCGTACTATCTGACTTTGCTGTTCTAGATCCTGAAGATGCCCCACCATTGGAAGACTGAGGTAAGCAGGTGCGTATCATTTTAACGCTGATGCAGTAAGCAAGAGTTTTAGAAAGGCTGATGATATTTTATGTTAAGCATATCTTCTGAACATATAGACCATAAAA
This sequence comes from Solanum piurae, assembly GCA_029582685.1. Classification (NCBI taxonomy): domain Eukaryota; kingdom Viridiplantae; phylum Streptophyta; class Magnoliopsida; order Solanales; family Solanaceae; genus Solanum; species Solanum piurae. The sequence goes on along the minus strand of JAJOOO010015528.1, from coordinate 20,276 downwards.
AGTTCTACCTTCCAACTGCTGAGAAAATCTTCATGAGATTCTGATGGCAATGATCCTCAGGCAAATTTTCAGCAATCACTATTCGAGACTAAAAATGACAAACAGAAACCAGAACAACAAAATACTGATAAATATCTGATATCAACTACTAGATGGAAATAAATGTTCCATCAAACTTTGTTTGTTGTAAATCAGCACAGCTAGAAACAAAACGAGACTTACTTGCAATTCTTCCAAGTCGGTTTCGGTCAAAGGAATTTTGCGTTTAACCTTCATTCCATCTTCACTAACAACCTAGGAGGACAAAAAGCAAACAAAGAAATACATTAAAATGAGTAAATTAATGAAGAGCTATGTGTTTGAGAGAAATTATGCTGGAACTTACATGGTGGCAGCGAGTGATTAGCAAAAGAAAAATACTTAACATAGGCAGCGAGATTAATTTTGGGTGGGAAAGGGGTGGAAGGTGAAAAGGAAAAACTCACCAGCTTTGTAGAGCTCCGCAGAACTTGAGCAAGCTGTGCATGATTACGTATAAGAGCTTTAATCTTCTTGAACAACGCAACCACAGATATTGGTACTGTAGCAAAGAAAAGAAGTCCAGGTTGTCTTAAGAAAGATCTCATCAGAAACAAATACTTCAAATATCTATAAAACAAAAATTAGCAAGGAGAGACTCAAAGCACAAAGGCTAAGGACCTCACCCCCACCCACCCACCCCACTCTTTATCACACAAAGTCAAGGCTCAAGGCAGTGTGGTGAAAGACGATAGCCTCGTTGCCAATGGCGAGAGGCGAGGCAACCCTTCATTGCCTATTAGCTTTGTGGCAAGGCGATCTTCAAAAGGCGACAAAGGCAAGATGCGTGTATTTTCATAAAAAAAAGACTACCAATTTAGGTTTTAAAAGTTAAAAGGTTATTTTAGGGTTTTAGCTGCACTCTTAGACTGCGACACCTACTAGTCGACTCGACTAGACTTCTCCTGCTACCAGCCAAACTTTTCCGACGACTCCAAGGTCCAACCAATACATGATTCTTCTTTTCTTCTTCCTTTGCTTCTTTTTCCTTCTCCTTCTTCAGACTTCAGAGTTACTTTTACCTCTATTTGTTTTCTCATTGTTTTGACTTTTATTCTGTTTTTCTCATTCAAGATCTAGACTTTTAGAATGTACTATCGATTTTCAATTTTTAAAATATTTGCTATTGCTATTGAGATTTTGATTATTTATATATGCAATTAAATATTATAATTCTTTTGTATTAATGAAGTGTTGCCCTTCTTGCATTTTGTCGCCTTTCACCGTCCAAAACAGTGGCTAAAGGACAACTTACCGTAACCTTCCTGATCCTTGAGCATATGCTTTATTAAATGATCAGTTGTTGCCAAATTTAAATCACTGAAATAGAACTCCACCTACAGACAACGGAAACACATCGGAATTAGTATAATACACAGAGAAATAACACACCGTGTCTTACTCTTATACAATTTAACACACACTTGGAAACTTTTCTAAAATCTAGCAGCACTATCTTGGAGCTTCAAAAGAGTTAGGTAAGTTAAGAATGTACATCGCAGTATCATTTTGTTATCTACTTACAGCTAGTACTATAAGCTCAACGGAATTATGAAGAAATAAATCAGTAATGCACACTTCTACTCAATCATACATAAAATCCACACTATATATGCAACTCTAAACACATACCCAAATTTCAATTTATCATTTGCATAGAACCAAAACTCTAAAGAAACAAACGCAACATAAGAAATAATTCAGGGCACCCAAGGATGTGGCCTAGTGATCAATGAAGTAGAATAAGAACCATGAGGTCTCAAGTTCAAATTCCAGCAGAGACAAAAACACTATGTGATTTCTTCACATCTCATCAGTTGCTCATGAGTGGTGGCAAGTATCAAGTGGAATTAGTCAAGTGTGCGAAGACTGATCACAAATACTCAATACAGCAAGAACTACTACTACTACTACCACTCCACTACATCTAGGCGGCTACATTCCAATACTCAATAATTCATCTTTTAGAACAAATCCAGTTTTCTCCTAAACTAGAGATTAAGCATCAAGAGTAAGAATCAGAGTAATATATACATAAAACTTTATGCTTACTTGATTAACAATCTTTAGAGAAGCTTCATCAGTTAACCCTCCACGTTTACTAGCACTAGCATGATCTAAATCAGCTGCACCACCACCGCCATAATACGGTGATGGATATTGAACCTGCAACTGAGGAGCATATACATAATGGTTCTGAACCGAATGAAAACTGGCCTGATTCAAATCTGTCAGAGACGGCGTAGGAGAAATCGATGCCGACGACGATGAGCTTCGCGGAACGAATGCCGGCGCCAACGCGTTAAGTCTGGTGGGGGAAGGGAGATCAGACGGTGAAGAACAAGAATCGGTGTGATCAGACGGTGGAGATGTAGCCGATGAAACGGTGAGTAAATCTACGGCAATTGCCGATTCTTCGAGAGCCATAATCGATCAAAATCTTGTTAGGGTTTAGAGAAAAAATATTAGTTCTTCATTCATAGAGAAAAACAATGAAAAAGGATTTCTGGGCTTAAAGCAAGTTTAAGTAGACAAGTACTCAATGCTGTTATTTGGAATTGATGGGACCAAATCATTGACTCCCTTTACTCTTTTATTTCTTCTCTTTTCCACCACCATCATAAATAAATAACATAATATATTATTATTTTGGTAAGTAAATCAAGAAAAAATCAACAAGTATGGATGTAAGTTTCATTCTTGCTAAACTTGATGATTATAACTGATCTAGCTATATCGTATGGATATATGCATTCGAGCAGTTACTTGGGGCGGACCCACGTGGTCTCCAGGGGTTCCCTCGAATCCACTCAGAAAAAAATTACACTATTTATATAAGGTAAATTTTCTAAATTTATGTAGATATAATAATTTTGAACCCCCTTATGAATAAGAAGTAAGTTGTAGCGTAGTGGTAGATCTCCTTTTAGATTCACCCTCACATCCAAGGTTTGAATCCCACTGTGGTCATTTTTTTAACCTTCTCATTTTTCTCTGCTAACAGAACTAACTTTTAGGCGAAATGATCTGGTGGACCCTTGTACTTGTATCAGTTTGTATTCTGAACCCTTCTACTTATCTTTGTGTCATCTGGACCCTTAAACTCAATAAAACACAACTTATCAAACCCCTCAAACCATTGACCACGCTTATGTGTCTTTAAGATGGCTGAGTTGGCGAAAGTGTATGACTTCACGCTCTTTAAGGTGAGTGAGTACTATATTTCAGTTTTAAAAATATTAGTAAAAGAATAAAATAATACAAAAATTTTAAAAAAAATTAAAAAAGACTTTATCTTCTTCACCCACTCCACCTTCAATTGCAGCCATCTCCATGCCCGACCCTTTTTTTTTCTTTACATACTCTTGTCATCATCTTTAAGAGAACTTGACATTGAAATCTCCTTGAGTCCATTGATTCGCCGCTAGAGGGGGAGGTCGATGGTGGTGGTGCTTGTCAGAGAAAACTGGTTCACAGTAGAGTGAGAGAGACGGTGCTAGTCAGTGGAAAGGAGAATGAGGCGGGTGAGGGTTGGAGGATCTAGTTACGACAACGAAGAGATTTCGGCCAGATCTGTTGGTGCGGCGGTGGCTTAGGTTGGTAGTTTTGTGATGGTTGAAGGAGGAGGAAAGGAAAATAGCGAGGCTTGTATGGTGGAGATGAAAGACGGGTGAGGAAAAGAGTATAGGCAGTCTCGCCGGCAAGAGTCTCTCCGGTGAATTTTGTTTGTTTTTTTAAGGTGGGAATAGGGGAGAAGATGTAGGAGTTTCAAAATTTTATTTTAAAGAATAAATTTAAATTTTATTGTTTTACTTTTTATTAAATAATTTTGGTTAATAAATTTTAAAAATAGTTGATAAAGATAATTATGACATGTCATTGATATAGGTGATATGGATTTGACATGTCATCAATTTAAGGAAGAGTGAACTACACACATGATACGAGGGGTTTAAAAATCTTATTTGAATTGAGTATAAGGGTTCAGTGGATAAAAAGTTAAGTAGAAAGATCCATAATATAAATGCGTACAAGTACGAGGGTCCATGAGACCATTTCACCTAAACTATATACTAGTACTTTTTTGGAATTATATTTTGTTGGCTTATTCACACGTTTATATTTTTATTTTTCAAACCCCTGAATGAAAATCCTGGATCCGCCACTGCTTACCAAGCATCTTATCTAAAAGTGGCTTGCATTGGACTTTAGATATCTTTTTAGTACTCAAAGGTACTCAAAGATATCTAAAAGAAGGCTCCCCTATTCCTCCAATAACTGGTCTTGTAGTTGTTGCTTAACTTCACCAAAATAGACACTACTCTTATCTATATTTGTAACCGAAGACTTAGAGAACATCATAAAGCACTGAAAGGCACTTCATTGATTTTATACATTGTGCCTAGAGACTAGAGTTAAAGAAATAATGTAAATAAAGTGCTCAAAAAGGTAGACAAGGACTGGAATTACTGCTGCAATTACCCCCATGGTGTGAATGGTAGAGTTTGGTTATTGTGGAAGAAACACCTAGATGTTCAAATCCTCTATGTTCATGAACAATTTATACATTGTGAGGTTGCAAATATAGCAGCTAGCATTTCAGTTTTGATCACTATAGTGTATGCAAGGAATGAACTAAGCCAAAGAGAATTTCTATGGAAGGAATTACGAGGGCTGGGGGCCAACATACAAAGCCCATGGTTTCTGAGTGGAGATTTTAACAATGTATTAGCAGTGGAGGAAGGAATTGGCTTACCAGTCACTCAGGCTGAGATAGCTGGCTTCAAGAAAATGGTTGATAGCTTACAATTGGGTGCTACTTCACTTGGTGTAACAAACAGCAAGCTACAAGCAGGGTATACAGTAAGATTGATTGGGTTTTTGGAAACCTTGAGTGGCTACAACAATTTAGCCATGTTGAGGCTGAATTTTTAGAGCCAGGAGTATCAGATCATTCCCCAGCCATTATACAATGTCAACAGAGAATTACTTTGCATCCAAAGCCTTTCAAGCTCTACACGACTATAATGGAGCATCCCTAGTTCAAAGACATACTTCAGCAGGTATGGCAAATGCCAAGTTGGGGAGCAGAAATGACTATTATTTGGAACAAGATGAAGAGGATAAGGGTAGCTTTGAAAGAGTTGAATATGTTCATGCCAACTTATAGTCAAAAGCTTTGTCAGGCCAGGAATTTGTTGGAGACTATCCAAGCTCAAATAACCACACAACCATTGTGTCAAGCTCTGTTTGAACAAGAAAAAGAGATCCTTCAGGAGATGTAAAAATGGAGCTTGGTGGAGGAAAAGGTTTTGAAACAAAAATCTAGGGCATGTTGGATTGATAGTGGGAATGCTAACTCCAAGTACTTTCATGCACAACTCAAGATCAGGGCAAACCAGAACACTATATCCTCTATATACATTGCAGAAGGTACAAAGATAACAGACCCTACATCTATTGAGCAGGAATTTTTTTCTGTGTTTAGTAAATTGATGGGTGATTGTTATGAGGAGATGCCATGTCCTAATGCACAGATTATAAAAGATGGGCCATGCCTTGGTAGAGAACAACCACTTGCTTTGATAGTTGAGGTTAGTAGGGAGGAAATTCTCCAAGCTGTGAAAGAAATGCCAAAGGATAAAGCACCAGGGGTGGATGGCTACCCAATAGAATTTTATACTAAAAATTGGGATATAGTAAATGAGGACTTGTATGCAGCTGTTCAATAATTTTTTAGTTCTGGGGTCATGATAAAAGTTTGGAATTGCACAACTGTCACATTAATACCTAAGGTTCCTTCTCCTACCCAGGTGACAGACTTTAGACCTATTGCTTGTTGTTCCACATTGTATAAAATTGTTGCAAAAGTGCTTACTAGGAGACTGAAGAGTGTGGTGAATAGTCTTGTGGGTGAATCACAATCAGCATTTATTTAAGGAAGGCATATTACTAATAATATACTTCTGAGCCAAGAGTTGTTTAAAGGGTATACTAGAAAGTGGATATCACATAGATGTGTTCTTAAGGTGGATCTTAGGAAAGCATATGATACTTTAGAATGGCCTTTTCTAAAAGCTACGCTGGTCAATCTTGGATTTCCTTATAAGTTCATAGAATGGGTGATGGAGTGTGTTTTCACTGTCAGTTATTTATTACAAATCAATGGGGGGCTGACTAATCCTTTCAAGGTAAAATGAGGATTGAGGCAAGGGGATCCCATATCCCCATATCTCTTTGTGCTAGCTATGGAGTACCTTAATAGAGAGATGAAACTATTGGGTAGAAACAGGGATTTCAACTTTCATCCAAGATGTGGCAGATTGGGAGTGGTGCACATGTGTTTTGTTGAAGATCTCTTAATGTTTTGCAGAGCAGATATTATCTCTATTACATTACTGAAAAAGACTCTTCAGAATTTCTCTGATGTATCAGGGTTGCAGGCTAATGAAACCAAGAGTTCCATTTATGTTTCAGAGTACCACAGGAGGTCAAGAATGATATACTCACATTGCTTGGGTTTGATGAAGGAACCCTCCCTTTCAAGTATTTGGGAGTCCCTTTGTCAACAAATAAATTGACTATACAACAGTCACTAGTGGAGAAGATTACAACAAAAGTGAGATGTTGGTCAGCTAAACTACTCTCATACGCTGGTAGGCTGCAGTTAATCAAGTCTGTACTGTTTGGTATGCAAAGCTATTGGGCTCAGATTTTTGTCCTGCCAAAGAGAGTAATAAAAATGATAGAAGCTACTTGTAGAACTTTTCTATGGACTGAGAAAGGGGAAATGTCAAGGAGAGCACTAGTAGCATGGGACAAGGTGTGTCAACCAGGGGCTGCCGGCGGTCTTAATATAATTGCACTTAGTACTTGGAACAAGACAGCCATACTCAAACAATTGTGGGCTATATCTATGAAAAAAGACTCTATGGATAAAGTGGATTTACTATTATTATATAAAAAATAGAGACCTGGAAATAATGGATACCCCCAAGAATGCAGCTTGGGTGGTAAGGAAAATAATAGACAGTCGAGAAGTATTGATCAATTCAACTAGTGTTGTTGGGGTACTTGTACAGGAAATGAAAAAGCTAGAAAAACAAGGTAAATTTCAGATCAAGGCAGCTTATCACTATTTGCAGCAGCAACACCCTAGAGTTCCTTGGAAGAGCTTAACCTTGCACAAGCATATACATCCAAGACACAGATTCCATCGTTGGCTAGCAGTGCAACAGAGATTGTCCACTGTGGATCGATTGCAAAAATTTGGTATCCAAGTTCCTATGGAATGTGTCTTCTGTTCTCAAGAGGAGGAGACATTCACTCACATTTTCTTCTCATGTTCCTATAGCTACCAGGTATGGACTAGATTACTTCATTGGTTGCACCAGCCTCGAAATATTGGCTCATGGCACCAAGAGCTGGAGTGGATTTGTCACAAGGCAAAGCAGAGAAATAGCATGATTGAGATTGTGTGTTGCACCTTTGCAATGATGGTTTACTGCATATGGATGGATAGGAATATCAAGAGATTTCAACATGGACGAGTGCATACAACGCAGACATGCCGAGAGATATTAATGCATATACACATCCAAGGGAGGAACAATGCTGGATGGCATGATTCATTACTGCAGTTAAATTGTTTTCCCTAGATATTGTATAGGTTCTTATATTAGCTAGATGTGTAGGTGATTTTCTTGGTTGTTTTGTTTAGTTTAGAGGTAGTTGGTTTGCATCTACCTGGTTATGTAATGATTCAATTTTGATTAATAAAATGAGTTGTTAATCAAAAAAAAAAAAAGATATCTATCTTCAATTCATTTTTTGAGTATTTATTTTTAATTCAAATTGAAGATAAGTACGATTATGATAAAGAATCAAAATGATTATGATAAAATATTCATATTGATTGAATTTTAATATTAAGTCTTGAAAAACGATTTGGAAAATAAGTACTTAATGTTGAGGTTAGAATTTTTTTTAAAAAAACTCTCTTAATATATTAATAGTGCAAAAAAGAAATACTGGACAAATAGAACGGAAGAAATATTTGATAACTTTCTACAATTTTTCAACGGTAAGATTTGTATTGCCCAAAAATTCAAAGGACAATGGGAATTTGTTGTAGCAACTGCGTGTTCTTTTTGTTGATATGAAAAAGACGAAAAATTGCTTGTATGGTGGCATATTTTCTTTCAGTTCTAAGTTATATGTTTGGCTATAAAATTATGATTCACTTTTTTTCCATAATAAATTTTATTTTATTAAAAACAATGTTTGTCCATGAAAAATTCAAATTCAATTTGAAGTTGTGTTTCCAAATTCGGGAACAAGTTATAACTACTTTCAAACTCAATTTCGTAATAATAATAATTCAAGTATAAATAGAAATCCACATATTATAAAAAGTATAACCAAACAAAATAAAAAAAATAAAAAATTACCAAACAAAACTCCAAGTTCATAAATTCAAATAAAATTAAAAAATATTTGAAATAAATTAGGGCCTTGAATAGAAAAAAATTAAAGCATAATTAATTATTTTTTCTATTATTTTGTTGTTATTGATAAATATTATTACATTTTATAACTAGGTGTGAATTGTACTCACCTTCCTCTCCCTCTCTTGCTTGCCTCTATCCCCTCATGTTACCTTCTCACCCCATATCTCTCACTTCTCCATAATTCAATGTGTGAATCTTTCTTTTTCATCCTTTATGTTTTATATTAATACACCTCGCTGATGTTTTGCTTGAATTATTTTTATCTACACCTGTAATTTTTTGTCCTCAATATTTTTATGCAACTGCAGATTATTGATTTATTTTTATATTGAATTAACATCGATATATAAAAGAAAAACATTTTGGATTCTTGATTTGTTATTCAATGTTTGATTATTTTTTTTGGTTTCCCATTTCTCTCTTCTTAGAATGATATAACTAATTGTATCTATGTATTTATTCAAAAAAATTGTGTTTGTGATATAAAAAAAATTGATACACCTATGATCAGACTATATCTTCTTCAATTGATACATTCAATTTTATCAATGTATTAAAAAAAATTAAAATTATATATGTGTACAAAAAAATATTGATACAACTATTATCATATTGTATCTATATATATATCAGGAAAAAAATAATATAACTATTATCAGAAAATATTATGTTTATAGATCTTCAACAACTTCTTTTGTCACTAGCCCGTAGTCACTATGACCTAACGTTAACATGTCTACTCACCTTGCATGCAATGATATGATTGTGATATAATATGTATTTATGTGTGTCTATGTTTCAATTTGAAAGTTTATGTGTACTTGTATATCTGTATGCATACAAATTTAGAAGAGAGGATAGCAAGATTTGGGAGAGAGAGAGGAGGTTATGTAATTGTGTAATGTGTATATATGATTCGTATATCTCAATTTCAATTGAGATATAGATTGTATCTAAGATACAATTTGCATGTCTCTTTCCTTCGTCTCACTCACCTCTCTTTTTTTTAAATCTATTATTATTAATTGTAATTAGACAAATTATAATTACTATTTTTTTTACGAAAATATCACTAAAAAAATGTAATGATTTCCGAATATTTCCCCCCCAAAATAACAAATGCGAAAAGAAAAAAAAGCTTACCGACATTTTTATTAGGCTGCAACTTTATTTCCCAATAAATACTAAATAATCTATTTGTTTGGACAGTGGTAGGGAATGGGTTGGTGATGATCTACCTTAAAAAATTTAATTGAAATAAATATTTTTGAAGTTCTTTGTCTTTTTGCCTTTACAATGAATATATTCTTTTTTATCGCATAATATATTAACGTATTTTTTAATTTGGATTTAGCTAATATTAATCCTATTTTTTTTAATTGTGGATGTATATTATAGACATTTAAATTTGTATAAAATTGAACAAGTAGACATATGTGTTCTATGTGGCATAATACACGTAGAATGTGAATTGATACGCAGAACGTCATGTAGAACACATGTGTCTACTTGCTCAAGTTTATACAAATTTAAATGCTTATTCATGCACACCTAAAAATAAAAAACATAAATATTAGGTAAAATCAGATTAAAGATTGTACGCATTTCAATTTTTATTTATTTTCAAATGAACATAATTATTCAGACACTAATCAAGTCATTTCTTGGTGTAGGCCAAAGATCCAACACATACCAAACTAATAATTCTCCAAACTCTGGCTAACATTCACCTTGAAATTATAATCTTGGAGACTATTGAAAATTTTGGTTTGATAATTTTTAATTTTTTGCTTATAAAAATATTATAGAGAAAAGTTATAAAGTCACCACTGAAGTTATTCCGAATTTTCAAAAAAACACATTAACTTTGCAGGTGTTCTATTACCCATAAAAGTATTAAATATCTTTGTAAATAGACCATTCTGACCCATTTTCTCATCTATGAAGAGCACGTGATGGCCACACCCTTGACCAATTTTAATTAAATTTAAAAATAAATAAAAGTGAGGATAACCCAATATGAATCTTAACAAAAGCACTTCCATCTCTTTTCTTTTTCATTTTTCAGATTCTCTCTTCTTTTTCATTAAAATTTGCTCGACATTTTAACTAAATAAACAAGGGATTGAAGGTTAATAGGTTAGGATTTCATAGTTATCTAGTGTTTGATAAAAATTATATTATTTTCCTCATGTATTTGTGATTTGTTGGGGAAACACATGTTTAGGGATACAATTTTTTGAGCTCTGACAACAAAGGAAGCTGATTTACCCATCTACCACTAGAAAAATAAAGATAGGTCAGGGTTGTTATATCCAATTAATATTTTACCATCGTTTTGCGTTCGTCTTTTTCAGGTGAAATTGCAATTTACTGTAAGTTTGATAGTAAACTTGAAAAATAAATTCTATTGAAAATTTGGGGAAGCTAATGTCTTAGTTAATGGTAGAATGGGGTCGACATTGTTGTCGAAATTCGGTACAAAGATTCTAATTCTGACTTGCATCGTTATCGAAATTTGTGTTCTCTCTTGTATAATGGTACTTGTATTGTGAGACTATCGTGTTCGTCTTTTTTGGATGAAATTGCAATTTACATTGAGTTTGATAGCAGAACTGAAGAATAAACTCTATTGAAAATTTGGGGAAGATGGTGTATTTAAAGATTTAATTAATTAATAGAGAAATTAACTAAAATATGGCATTTTTTAATTGGTTTTGGGAAGTAAATTGACACATTCACGCGCTGATATTTGTGTGTTTACAAACATTAAGGGAAAATGGGTCAAGTCTATTTATAAAGATATATAATACGTTTATGGGGTAATAGGACACCCGCAACGTTAAGGTGTCTTTTTGAAATTCAGGACAACTTCAGTGGTGAATTTATGTCTTTTCTCAATATTATATTATTATCATAACAAATTAATTTAATATGATTCGATTTTTTTAAGCTAAATTTTGATGATAATCATAGTTTGTTTGACTTCAACTTACATATAATAGAGAATTATCACTTTAAATTTGTAAAAACATCTCAATTATATCGTATTAACACATTAAACATGTAGAAATATTCAAAAGAAAGTACAAGCAATTATTTGCTTTAATCAATTACACAAAAGACATTTCAATTAAGATATAGTCTATATATATATATATTACTGTACCATGTCCACCCCAAATTAGGTGGTCTATTCAATTTTCAGCCCACCATAATATTATGATATAAATAATCACGAAAATTGCCTACAAAACATGGGATAAGCTACTCTCAAAATTATAATCTTACTCCTAACCCAAATTAATCCCAAAATTGTAATCGAATAACTCTATCCACCAAGACTTGGCGGACCAAAAAGGATGCCCAAACATTTTATTTCTAGGATATTTAAAACCCTCATCTATCATGGCTACCCTACACACATCTCTTCTGTAATCTGCCTCAAACTGAAAGATACAAAACCACTCTTCAAACTCCAATTTTCCTTTTAAGGGTGTGTTCAGTAAGTGTTTTCCAATTTTTTCATGTTCAGTTGGTCAAATATTTTGGAGAACATTTTTTCTAGAAAAACAAGCACCTTAAAAATAGGGAAAAGGAACTCCCTAATGAAAGTAGTAGGAAAACAAGCTCTACTAGATCGTGTCCTCCCCACACTCCAACACACCTAATCTTCACCCCCACCCCCCATAGCCCTCAACTCACCGCCACCTCTCATAGTATTTATCTAAATTATATACAAATAATTTTACGATAATATGTTTTGCTTACTTACCGAATACAAGAAAATAAGTAGTGTTCCGTTATACTGAACACACCCCTAAATCCAAATAGATGGAGGAGAGATAAGGGAATCAACTTCCTGATATTTCAAATTATAGAAACTGCAGATAGTTAATGTTCAAAGCTAGAACTTAAGCTGAACAGAATGAAATAGGATTTCGAATTTACAGAATAAGTTACAGTTGATTCCACAAATAGCAAAAGAGAAAAGGGTAGTCAGTATCTGTTGGATATAACCTTTTTATTAGTTAGTCCTGCTACAAGATGAATATTACAACAATATTGCTGCTTCTGTGCTTTGTTTTCCAGTCAGCTTCTCCTTTATGGCTTCCCAAAATGTCGGTATTGCAACCTCATCAGGAACTTCCTTAAACGATGGGAGGTAATTTACATCAACAATGACATGGTCACCGGTGCTTTCCTGGATCTGAGATTCGATTCAAAAGTCATTATCACAACGTGTGTTGCTCGAGTCCTATTCTCTTTAACTATTATTTATCACTTTCTATTTCACTTATTTGTGGCAAAATTATCAGCTTAGCAACAAGGATATAGAAGAAGCTGAGATTTGAGAACTTTTAGTTTAGAGCGAAACCATGGATATGATCGTTTTTGGCCCTGGCAAATGTTATGTAAAACCTTGATATGGTTCTCCTTTTTACCTTTCGGCTAGAAATCAATTATCCCGACAGCACAAAAGCAAATAGGCAACTATAGAACATCAAAGAAGAGGCACCATAGGCAAAGGTCCAAAGAAGAGGCTTGCTGATAAGAGTTAAGTCTGTTCTTAATGTTACATTCATTTTACAATTACATTGCTGAACTGATTAGCACAAGGTCCTCTCTTCATTGTGGACAGAAAGAAGAATCAAAGCACTACATGAGGGAGTCGAGGAATAATTTATTTTGGTGGAGAGATCTTCCTTTACCTAGAGATTGTCAATACTTGGAACTTCGACAAAAGGATAGTTAAGAATCATACATATGAGATTGTCCACAATCACTGAGTGAACCTGTCCTATTTGCTCCCTCACCACGCAGCTCTCGCGAGATCATTAGATGATTCAGTCTTACTAAAAGGTAAAGCATTTCAGTGGGGTGTTGGTTTATAGCATGGACAGAAACAATGTATTTTTGAGCATATCTTTTTAACATCTATTGATGAAGGACATCTTATTCTCCTAAAGCTGATCCAATTTGTTTATCTTTAATTTCCCAGAAAAAATGAAGACAAAAGGCTAATCAGTTAAAACATAGGTTGTAACGGGTGAGGATTATGAAAGTACTTACCACAACATCAAAGCCAAAAATAGTAAGGTCAAGCACCCTTCTCAACCTATTTGCAGCATCAGTGACTAGCTCATGATCAATCTGTGTATTATCTTCATTTTGGCTTTTTTGCTTGTCAACAGGTAGAGATTTTAAACTGCAAAAATAGGTGTTCTTAGGAGGCATAGAAAATGCATATAGCAGACGAGGAATTTGAAGTGGTAAAATACCTATCAAAAAGTAATGGCTTCAACTCTTTTTCTTCAGCTAACTTTATCAAGGTATCCGCATTAGGTGTAGACTTCTTAATTGCGAAGAAAATCTTCTTCCCAACAACGTAAAACTTGAACATAGTGGATGAATGATCCACATATTCCTGCAGTTACACTTGTCTTCATATTTAACTTGGAAGAGAAAGCTTATGTTAGAAGGAAATAATTTATTTAGACAATTGTTGTTTGCACAATATCCGTGCTTCCAAAACATCTCGCAAATCTTATCCATATCTGATACAAACAAGTGCTTACCCATTGCCATTTGCATCTAAGGAAAGCATCTTTACATATGGATGAGAAAATACGCAACACTTTCACAAAGGCACCAACTTAGAATGTTCAAGTTAAACCAGTTCTACCATTCAAGAGGCTGATGCTAAAAATTATGTTCATTACATATAGCCCCTTGTTTACCTGCACAATAGCTGGAAGAGGGACATTGAGGTCTTTGTAGCTGTCTGCCTTGAAGACAATGGCCTGTCCATTAAAAATTATACGTAAGACTGCCATACAAGAAAAGTCACTTATCAAAAAGAAAGTTGCAAAATCAATCGACAATTCACAGGACAAATGAAAAAAAAGAAGATGGAAGATATATAAAGGCAAAGCTTGGAGCTGAAGCAAAGATAGTAGGTACAGGATTAAGAAATTTAATAACATCAAAAGGAGGAATCCATAGACCAAACCTTTTATGGAGTAGAAGTTCCAAATATAAATGTACAGAGAGAAAGAGAGAGGGACAAAGAGTATTATTCAGAATTCAGTATTACCATGCTGTGAGCATCAGCAACTCCACAAGCAACTTGGGGTTTTACAATGTTCGGAAGTGACAGTTTTGCATCGACTAGCTTGTCTTCCAACTTGGGCTCACGAAAATCAACAACCTGCACGAAGAAATGCATGTTAAATCAAACATCTAGCAAGTAGAGAAAACTGATGTTTACATACCTACAGATTTATATGATAAATGATGAAATGAGTAGTGAACTACCATAAACTGAAGTGTTGTAGCGTTTTCTTATCCAGTTTTTGGGTTCACAGTTCGGTTTTAGATCATTAAATAGTGAGGCAATTTCAGGAACACATACAAAGATCTTAATCTCAAAGAAATATAAGATACAGATAAAATCTTTAAGTATTTGTGTTTAATTAGATTTTTCAACTTTAAATTTAACCTACCTGATCTAAGCAGTGATAAGAACAGAACAAAATGATTAACTCTAGACAAAAATGGTACCAGGTAAGCTCTTGAAAACAGTCTTGCTGAAAAATGTCCCCATTAACTGTGAAGAGAGCTCATAATGAGCAAACAACAAAACCCAAAAACGATGCATAAGCATCTAAATACTATAGTTGAATATGCTATTCATAAAATGACTTGTCGTAGCATAATATTTTCCTTCTTTTCGGCCATGTTTTATTCTCAGGTAAGGCTCTATATAACCATATCAACTACTGGATTGGTTAGACAAAATATTCCATAGTAAAAACAATTTCATCCCAACCAAGCAATTTCAACTTGGATGGCCCTTGTAAAGCAACAAAGTGACTGATCTTTCTCATTCATGAAGTGGGAAAAGCCTAAAACTCTCTCCTGGACTAACCAAGCTAATCCACTATTGTTATCACTTATCCCCACTTAAAGACACCATCAAGTCAGATTGCAGAAGCCTATAGCACTTGATCCCACCCAAAACACATTGTAGCCATACACTTGGTGGGAACTGACACCCCAAAATAAGGCCTCGCTTAACATAGCTTCAGAAAAGTAGGCCGCTAAATGAAGAAATAAAGAAACAGAATATGCAATTATGAATCAATAAGGAAAAGATTAGGGACTGAAGTCACAAAGATTTCACAGTACATTTTATAATGTAAGCATAACATGGGTACCATTTAAGAAAAAGGACCTTTAGAAAATGGGGACCTCTGATTTTACTGCAGCTTTTACTGTTAAGATTTTCCAAACCACCTAGAATCTGCTGTATTTTCAACCGATCAAGAACAGGATATATGTTGGTGAATGGGTCAATCACACGACAGTCAGGATGGCATCCGATGTACCTGAACAGAAAATAACCAAAGGAGATTTAGTGTGATTTAAACCAACTCCTCTGACATGAACTTATTACAGCTCAAACAGAAAGTTCTAAATGCATTTCAGAAACTTCCATCCAAGTTTCCAGAAATTAATTCGACACTCATTACCAGTTCAAGCTGAAACAATGTGATGCAATGCATCTTTCAGATAGATAGAAACATGCCAAAAACAATCAGGAAAAAAAAAAGATAATGCAAAAATATTAAAGATGTCATTCAGCTGCTTGAAGAAAGTCATTTCCATCAAGAAATTACAACAATCTATGAACAGCATCCACATTTTGCTATCAACAAATTATCATTATCAGAGAGGCTATAAGAGAATGAATGAAAGCATTAAATCTTTTTGATCGCTCCAAGCCATCATGAGCTTTACAGAGCATAGGGTAAAGATACAAACTTATTTCGACTGACAGGGTATAGCTCTCCGATCTAAACATGAACTCCGGCACATAGTTAGAGCTAGCTAAAACTTTCTTATCATCTACATCATGCATCATGTTATTAATGATATTTAGCTTTAGGATTTTCAATTCGAGCTTAAACAATAGGGTCTCTCGGCACTCATAACAATCCTCGGAATGTCTCTCTTGGATTACCTCTAACAACTTCATGCTTAGAGGTTTTGAGGATGCGCTTAGTTGATCAGACTTCCAGTGTCTAGTATATAGCTATGAATTTTTGAACACCCTATTTTCTCAGGTTGACAAATTAAAGGGTACTAAGGCGATTCACATAAAGAAATGACAAATTGAGATTCTTATCAGGTAAAAAATTACCCAAACCAGGTGTTTACACCAAACAAATAGATGCATGGTATTTGTTTCCTCAAACACTTCTCCCACTAAACCATGCCCAGTAATATAGATTCTCATCTCATTCAATCACTTAACCATGATATGTAAACACTGGGTGCGGGCAAGTTCTTTCCTTCTTATCATGTAGTGTACGAGCAAGTTTTTACTTTCTTATCATGTAGTTGCGATAGAAGTTTGAAGGCACTTAAAGGAGAGATTGTAAAGAATCATCACCCTTTTTCTATTCTGAAGCATATTTTTTTTTGATAACCGAGAAATCCGCCTGTGACCCTCCCTATGGACCAATCACAACCTTCTAAACTCGGTGGATAATGGGCCCGCCCCTCTACCCTTCTCCACTTAAATACCAGGCTTCGCTTTCTATTCTGCAGCATATTATTAAGCCATTATAAATTAACAGCTGGAAGTCACCTTTGTAACTCTTGCATTCCCTCTGTAAAAGTAACTACGTTTTCAAAATCTGAAGAGCTGCTCATTTCAACAGTTATGATGTCATCAGTTGCTTTATGTAGAACACCGTCAATTTCTTGTAACTGCTGTGATATAGGGAGCTCGTAGGTAAGGGGCACAAAAATTAACCCGTTTGGTGTAGGTTTTAGGGGGAATGCCCCTCTCTGCATAACATAAGAAATATGTCAAGTCTCAAAACATAACATGAAAGGTTCCTAAGTCAAGCAAAGCACTAGCTACATTTCATCATATGAACCAAGAGAAAAAACCCTACTTCAAAAATTTCAAGCCGGGGATCCTGGAGAAGACATACACAAAACATCAATTATTTGAAATAATGCAACAAGTTTGGATGCCTGACAACCATTTATGCATAATAAGTAAGTACTCAACTAATTTTTCCACCAGAACTGACCTTGGCAAAATCTTCTTCACGAGAAGGCTTCATCAAGTAACCAACCGTCTTTACATCCTTGCCCATTGCCTGCTTACCCCATAGCATAAAATAAAGAACCCTTAAGAACATTAATCGTTACGCTCCCAAACAATTTCTAAAGGATACAAAAAAAAATTCTTCATTAGTAAACTATACCTTTTTTTAACAATAAGAAAAACTACACTCAAGAGTTAAGTATTGTTTAGACAGCATTAAAATGGCTCTATGTTCCTGCCGCTACCAGTGAATAAATAAATAAGAAGAATCTGTTCACTAATTATGTTTCTTACACATCAGTAACAACATCTAATTGGGGTGCAATTTCTCACTAAAGATTCGCTTTTTATGATTTCTTTGGATAGGATATTAGTCATTCAGCTACAGAAGAAACTAACTATCTAAAATCTTTAAGAAACTAAACTCTTCCACATCTTTCACTTTCTGGACATATACACTCCTCTTTATTGCATTCTTTTTACTCAAGATGAAGAAATATGTACCAGGATCATCCCATCATCCCATGGAATCAAAAGCCTCAGCAAAATATGAAATTTTATAAAGCCCCTCAAGTAATTGATCCGATGCCATAATGATAAGCAGTTAAGCTGATCATGAGCAATCAATATGGAAAAAAAGAGAATAGAAGAAGTGATGAATGGTAGCGACTTGTAGCAAATCTTGTCTATCAAAAGATAGCAAAGTAATCAGCAACAAAATACCCTCTGTAACTTAGATGCCCTTCCTATACCAATAAACCACTGCATAACTTTCATTGACCACAGTGAAGTGGAGAGGGAGGTAAGATTTCACGCACTGACAGCTGCAGATATTGGGGAAAACTGGAGACAGAAAGCAAAAGAATGACTTGTATATCATGGTAGAAGAATCTGGTTTTATATGAACAAATACTAGCACCAACTTTCTGAAAATTGGTGGGTAAACTGGTCTAGTAAATAACATGATAGGACATGCTAAGAAGCAAGAGTCTAAATGGAGAGAGAGAGAGAGAGAGACATTCAGCAGCAAGGTGCAGGTCCTTGGAAGAAGAGTTATTGTAGCTAAGTACGGTCTCCAAGAGGGAAGGTGGAGGGTGGACGTCATCATGTCGCCTTATGGATGCTGATTATAGGAAAATATTTTGGGTGGGGATTATTCAATGGAAACATCATTTAAAGCACGAAATGGAAATAGTATCAGTTGTAACTATTTTGTTAACCTAGTTGGTGCAGTGACGACACCCTCAGTCATACCTTACGGCATACATGAACTTTGGCATTTTGAGCCAGAGAGTTACTGCAATCACTCAAGTACATAGGGCACAAGACAGTGGAACTTTTGGAATTTGAGATTCACGAGAAACCTATTAGATTGGGAGATCTATGAGTTCCAAAATCTCATGGAATTACTCTTCAAGCAAAACATCACATGGTGACCAGGATGCTTGGAAATGCAAAAGAAGGGATGTGAAACTAGCTTGATGAAATCCTTCCACAAACTACTAAGGAGAGAAGATACAATGCTCAAGCACCGATCGATGTAGATTTCCCAGCACTCGGAAGAAGGGATGAAACCCCACCTGGTCGATAACAAATGTGCTGCAACGGGGGATTTGTACATCTAAAAGTATGAGGAAAAGAAGGATAACATATGTTAACTGGTGATACATGTGTGTTACACTGCAAATGCTCGGAAGAAGACGCCGACCACTAGTTGCTAACTCGGTTGGGAATACAGTGGGCAATGTCGGCTATAGGTTTTTAAAAGAAGGAAAGAAGATACAGAGCATTGGATGTAGCCCCTTTCACTATCATGTCAGTACTTTGGAGGGGGAAAGTAAAAAAGAGCTTCTCAAAGTGTGAAAATTGAATTTGTACAAATCAGGAACTGCCTTTTGTTTCTAGTCAATTTTTGTACAACATGAGGGTCCTGTTAGTATAGATGATTGGGGGCTGGTTGTGTAGAACCAACCATACGTCCACATACCTATGTAGGCTCCCTACTTTTGTATACCACCTGTATAGCTGTAACTTCCCCACCATGTTAATAAAACTATTAATTTACTAAGATAAACTAAAAAAAGGTCATGTGGAAAGCCAGAGGATGCATTGAAGCTAGGCCTGGAGAAAAACATCATGTGGTACGAACTAACAGTAGCTTCAGCAAGGAATAAATGACCAAATGTTTCAGAGAAGCCACTATGGTGGAGCTGTTACGGAGTTGCCAGTAAATCTTATTTAAGAAGCTTAAGGAATTCCAAATGCACACCAGTACACAATATTTCTTCTCACCTTTTTATTCAAATGGCAGATAGTCAGAAGCAGTTCTTCAAGCTTGTTAATGAAAATCTTGCTTGGATTTTCAGTTCCAGTACTATATTCAACATCTGGCGTGAATGTAGAAATTTTAAGATTCAGAAGGAAACAACAATCTCACCACTTGACAGAAGCCAAAAAATTTCTTCAATATGAATTACAACAGCAATTCACAAGCTAGAACAAAGGAGTTCCCCAGAGAATGAGAAAGAAATCCTTTAAACTGTTCGAAACTATTGTTTGAA
>JAJOOO010015527.1:0-32751 GCA_029582685.1 Solanum piurae | reverse complement strand
AATTATTAATTTGGGCGGAAGTAATAACTTGTTAATAATATATTTTTAAATGTTATGTTAAATTAGAAAATAATTACAAATGATAGTAATATAATAGAAATAATATTATAATAATCAAAAAGTAAAATAGAGAGGTGAATAGTAGTTCTCCAAATTTGGAGAACTATTATTCACCTCTCTATAATTGAAGAATAGAGAGTGAAATAGAGAGTGGTTGGAGAACCCATTCTCTATTTTACTCTCCAAATATAGAGAATGGAGAGTAAAATGGAGATGGGTTGGAGATGGTCTAATAGGCCAAAACAGTTAACGCGGAAAAACAACCCCTAGAACTGAAAGTTATCATACCAAAACTCTAAACAGTAAAACTGGGGATGCAACCCCAAATACTAAACATAAATCTAATATTTAATGTCTATGTCCGAAAAGATGGAAGAAAATGCAGAAGAACTCATGGCAGCCTGGAAGATGTAGCTCACCCTTGGATTTGGAATCAAGTGTCTCTTATCTGGGGTCTTGAATCAACCGTTGGAACATGTCATGTACTCAACAAGGTAAGAACAAGTGTAATATCATTATACAAACCACAGTGTACGGATAGGATCACACGGCTAGTCCAGAATATGAATATGAACAGTTCACTACAAAGCAGTAACACAGAACAATGCAAATAACAACAAATATCAACCACATTAACTCTGATCAGTTACATGTCATGAAACAACAATACTTGGATCCATGTCTCACATGATCACAAATACAAATATTTGGTTCTCTCATGGAACCACAATCACATACCTAGTCCTCTCACGAAACCCTAACTCAAACTGTTAGTATAACAGTGTGGTACCCAAGTTATCCATAATTTGTATACCGACATAGTACCCAAATCATCCATAGTTTTTGAAAAAATAAAAAATTCTAAAACCAAATTATTTTGACTTTTGAAATCGTGACACCCAAATTTGGAGAGGGAGAGAGTAGATTCATGGGATACTTGTTTTTCATCATGCTATTTCAGAAAGGGATTTAAGCACTGTTTATGGACAGACAGAGAGATGGCCAAACTTCACAAATACCACTTGTTTAATTTGACCATATTATTAATTTTTCAGAGACTAGAGGGGACAAATTAATAACCCGATTAGACACCTAAATCCCACTTGTAAACTTGACCTCCGTATTTCTTCAACATATTATTTTCTTCGGGAAAGAGTCAAGTATGTCTATAAGTGTCGTTTAATTTGAATACAAGTTATGTTGAGATTAGTTATGTTGGGATAAGTTATATTAGGATAAGTTATGCTAGAATTAGTTATGCTGAAATTGGTTTTTGTTTGTTTGGTTTGTCATATTCAAACTTATATTCAGTGGATAATTTTTAAGAATAAGTTGTTTGTTACAAAAATATCATCCACCTTATTTAGATTTTTTTTCTTACATTTTCTTTGTAAGCTTTAGTTATTTGTTCTTAAAAATAAATTTTTCATCTTATTTAGTATAAATATTTTTGTGTGTGCATTCCATGATTGTGCCGTGTGTTTTTTAAAATAAAACTTTCATCTTATTTAACTTAAAAATAAAACTTCCATCTTATTTAGCTTAAATATTTTTGTGTGTGCATTTCCATGACTGTGTCGTGTCTTTTTAAAATTAAACTTTCATCTTATTTAACTTAAAAATAAAATTTCCATCTTATTTAGATTAAAAATAATAATTTCATCTTATTTAGTTTAATAATAAAACTCCCATCTTATTTAGCTTAAAAATAAAACTTCCATTTTAAGTTTGTTAAAGTAAGAGAAATTTTATTATTAAAGTTATCTACGTTTTAATTAATATATAAAATATCACTTTTAAGTGAGTAATAAACTATTTAATTAAAAGTATGTAAATTAATAGGTGAGTGAACATTTTAAGAGAAATCAAAATATAACTAAACATAAGAATTAGGTAAATAAATTCAACTTATAATATATTCATAAATAAAAATTGTATTTATAAAATGTAATTTTTAATAGAAAAATATATTATCATAAAAACAACGAATAATTAAGGTTGTAAATGCCATTATAAACATTGTTAAAAATTATGTAAATATACATGAATATAAAAGTGGTGCATAAATGGGAGTTTAAGAGCATTTTTTTTTTGTTATTTTACATACTTTATCTCAGATAAGTTATCCTGGGATTATTATTCCACCCCTAGTGAGGGATAACTTATCCCAGGATTAACAATTAGTTCTGAGATAAGTTATCCCAGCCTTTGCAACCAAACAACAAATTAAAGGCCACTCAAAAATTATCTATACCATCTCTGTTTAGTTTCGTACAGGTTAAATAACCTTTAGGGGTCGTTGGTGTGATGGATAAGAAGAGTTAATCCCAGGTAATTAATCTTTTAACACAAATACTCTTTATGTTCCTATTTATATGTCATTATTTTAGATTTCATGTCCCTTAACAAACTAGGTAAGTCTATGATTGTACCTTATTTAGTGATTTCTTAAAGTCAAGTTTTCAATAAATTACCATAAATTAATTTATTTTGATCAATTAAATTGACCAATGAACATGTATTAATCATTTAATTTTTCTATGTCGGTCAAATTTATACTTTTAAGGCTAATAACTCTAAAAGGTAAAATAGGAAGAATAGTATCATTTATGCATTGATTTTAGTAAGAACGACATATAAATAGAACGAAGGAAGTATATCTTTTTGCTTTCTTTTTTGTCAAAATCCATTATAAGTTTGCACTTCAAAGCTTCTTCCACGTCAATTATGCCTTAAACAAGAAAAATATAAACTAAAATAAGGAGATATCAAATAAATGGTAAAATTATCACACATCAGGCATATATAATTAACTGATGAAGAACTCCAACTTTTTTACTTGAGTTTATCAAGAGAAGAACTTCTTCTAAAATTCAAAGGTGGATTATGTGACTAATGGATTAGATCTCTTACCCTATATTTGAAGGGTGAGAGAAGAGAAGAAATTGAGAGAAAACAACACCAAGTCGACCAAGTACATCCCTAAATGAATTCTCAATTCAAACTTATAAATTAAAATAACTTGACAGACATGATTGAATTAGCTTATTTTTAGGTGCTTTTGATTTTAAGCACTTTCTTTAGTTTTGGAGGTGTTTGAAAAGGTTAAAAGGTCGTTTTAAGCATTGACTTTAAGGTAAAAAAAATTAAAATGTCCAAAGTAGCTAGGTATCATCTACTTATGATTTTTAGCTTTTGCCTTATAAATTACTTTTTATAAGCTCATCCAACACAACTCCATAATCTAGTGGAATTATACCCTAGTGTGTCGCGAGCCGCGTAGCGCCAAATGTACTTCAATAAAATGCACATAATGTTTTGTACAAAGCTCAGAACTATGAATGATTTGTTGTGTTGAAAATCATGTACAAAGACCTTTAATTTGGTAGGCAATTCAATCCTTAATTCTTTATATGTTGAGAAATATAATTATCTAAAGTTGGATATAGAGAAAGTTCATTCACAAACTTAATTCGTAAAGAAACTTTCAATGTGACTTAGTGTTAGGGCTATTCTTAGCCCTTAAATTACTCTCAATACACCTCTTATATTCATTATCATGACCATGAGATATGGTGCTAGTCTGTTGCCTCTCTTGACACACATAAATATCATTTCTTATTATCGATGTCACACTTTAAATTACTTTATTCTTTGCTTTAAACTTGAGTACACTTGCATTCTTAGTCTTTAGGCTTAGATACAACTCCATTCTCCCCAATTTGAATGGATTCATTGTTGTTGAGTTAATCATACCTTAATTCGATATTCAACCTTAAATTATTGGTAATTTGGAAACTACGCCACAAATTTCGCAAATTTTTTTCTTCTACCATTTCCTCAATAGATTTTATGTAGGTCACACACAATACATCTTAGTGGCTTTGGGTGAATAGAATATCAAGAATTGTGAGCTTCTGAAAATATATGTTGCTTCAATCCATCAACATCTGAAATACATAATGGATCCTGATAACAAAGTACATCATCTCCCCCTTAAGAGAAAGAAAGCATTTATAGTCTTTTCAAGAACTTCTTGCTTTAGTTCAACTAATGTTGGATCATCATCCTACTTTGTCGTAACAATTGTTACAAGAGATGATTCTGACCCATTCTAAATATAACTCCACCATCTTCTGAATCCACAAAATGATATTTCATACGAGCAAGTTCATAAACATCCCGAACTAACTCCTTTTTTCCATCTTCAATGTGAGCAACATTGTTCATAGATAACCTCCTGAAAACATCTGCCATTATATTGGCTTTATCTGGATCGTAAGGACACTCATGTCATAATTTTTCAATAAACCAAGTCATTTCCTCTAATAAAGATTAAAGTCCTTCTAATTGAACACATACTAAAGACTCTTATGATCTATAAACACGTCTACATGCTTACCATAAATATAGTGCCTTCAAATCTTCATGGCAAATACTATATCTGCCAACTCAAGGTCATGAATTGAGTAAGTCTTCTCATGAACCTTGAGTTGTCTGAAAGCATAAGTTATAATCTTATCATGTTGCATCAAGACACAATCAAAGACAATTATGGAAGCATCACAATACACCAAATTCATTTAAACCATCTAGTAGAATCAAAACTAGGCAGAAGTAAGTCAAGTCTTTAACTTCTGAAAACTCTCTCATAAGCTTTTGACCACTAAAACTTCACCTTCTTCTGAGTCAATCTAGACAGAGAAGAAGCAATTGAGTAAAACCCTTCAACAAAACAAATTCTATGTCGTAACTGGCTAAATCCAACAAACTCCTGATATATGAGGGAAAAAGGGGTCTAGGTCAGTTCTTAATTGCTTCGATCTTTTGAGGATCAATTTAAATATCCTCTCCAGAGACTATATGACTCAGGAATGTTGTTGATTTCAACTAAAATATACATTTACTTAACTTAGCAAACAACTAACAGTCTAGGAGAATCTGCAAGATAATCCTCAAATGTTTTTCATGTTCATCCTCTCTCTGAGAATAGATTAGGATGTCATATATGAAGACAATTACAAACATATTCAAGTACAGTTTGAACACCTTGTTCATCAAATTCATTAAAGTTGCAGGAGCATTCATTATTTCAAAAGAGACAAATATAAATTCATAGTGATCATACCGAATTCTGAAGATTGTCTTCGAAATGTCACTTTCTCTGTCTCTGACCTAATGATATCATGCTTAGAGTTCTATCTTCGAGAAGAAATTAGCACCCTGAGATGGTTGAAAAAGTCATCAGTCTTGGGGATGGGATAATTATTCTTGATTGAAACCTTGTTCAATTGACGGCAATCAATACACATTCTGAGAACCATATTTCTTACGCATAAATAGAACTACAACACCCCATAGAAATATGTTGGGTCTAATGAATATTTTATCTATAAGGTCTTTTAACTGATCTTTCAAATCCTTAAGCTCATCTGGATCATTATATAAGGAGAAATGGAGATAGGGTAGATATATGGAAGAAGATCTATTCAAAAATTAATTTTCCTTTTGGGAGGGACTCCCGAGAAGGTCTTACGGAAATACTTCTGAAAATTCACTTACTATTGGAATTGACTGAAGGGTTGGAGTTCGGATCCATAATCCGAACTAAATGGTAAATGCAATCCTTAGATATTATCTTTCTAGCCTTAAAGTAAAAGACAAATCGACCTATAAACTCTCACGTACTATCCTTCCACTCTATGACAGATTTATTTGGAAATTAAAATTTCACAATTATGGTTCTATAGTCGATTGAGGCATAACAAGTGTGTAGTCAATCCATGCCAAGAAGAATATCAAAATCAAGCATGTCTAACTCTACTAGATTAACAGAGATAATTTTTTGAAAAATTGAGACTGAATTTTTTTTGTTTATTCATTTAGCTAAGACTGATTCACCAACATGAGTAGAGATAGAGAAGTATTTTGATAGAATTTTGGGGCTGACATCAAAATTTAATGCAACATAAAGAACCACGAAAGAAAGTGTGACTCTTGGATTTAACAATGCATAGACATTAAACTGAAAAACATGCAACATACTAGTTACTACATAAGAGGAATCCCGATGATTCTATCTAGTCTGGAGAGTATAGAACCTGTTCTGGTGCTATCGGCAATCAGTAGTACCCTGTTGAGTTAGGCGCCCTACTGGAGTTGTTCATGAAGATTGCTTGGGCACTTGGGCACTAGCAGAGGATGGGGTTGGACCTGAATACATTTGGTGAAATTGAGAGCGATTTCTAGTGAGAGTAGTCTACCTTGTCTATTATAGACTTCTTGCTATCCTATGATTGAAGGCTAAATACTAAACACTGATGAAGTGATTGAAAACATGAAGATTGATCTGATCTCATGAACATGCATGCATATTGAGACAAGAGAATAACTGAAAGACATGAATCTAAAGACTATTATGGAGGAACTATTACCTCACGCTAGAACTGAATTGAAAGAAAAGAGGTCGGGATATTTGACCGTCATATTTGCTTTTGCTTCCCAAGTAGTCCCTTAACTAACTGATTCCTTCAAAAAAAAACTTTCATTGAAGTGACTTCACTATTCCTCAACTTATGAACCCGACGATCAAGAATCTAGCTAATACTAATAATATAGGTAGAAGAGAGGATCACTTTTTTTTAAAAAAAAGGGAATATTAAAGGGTCAAAATCTCCCCCCCCCCCCAACAAACACCTCATCATAATCAAATCTTTAAAATGTCTATTATGCCCTTTCATTATCAACTTCTTCTTTTTTACTTCTTTAAAAATCATGATATTTTAATTTTTTTTATAGTCATGTAACTAATTTGTTGTAAAAGCATAAACATTATCTTTTGGACGAAAAAAGTGAGAAATACTAATTAAGTATATAAGCTAATGGTGTTCTATAATGAAGTAAATTAGTTTAATGAGAAATTCATTTTTATTAATATAATCAAAACACTAATATTTATTTAAACAAGTGAAATAGCAGAGAATAATAACTATACAAATATATTTCAATTTAGAAAAATACCTACTTATTAATTTAATTAAGGTCAAATTTCTAAAGATTGTATTTATTTAGATTTAAAATTATTTTAAACTACAATATACTTAATACTCCATCAATGTCAATCAAAACTTGTTTATTTATATAGATAATAGAGAATATTCCCGCCATCTATATTACTTTGCCTTCATTCTAAAAATAGTTGTTTTAATTTACTTGTCCAATTTATAAAATTAAAAGAATTTTTAAATATTTTTTTATTTCTACCCTTAGTATTATATAACTGCATAAAGTAGTAATAGTCAAATTTAAAGTTTCAAAACATTATTAATAATGTTAGTTTAGTAAAATATACCTCTAATTAAATTTTTAAGGAAGTGTCATATCAAGAAGGACCAAGTAAATATGAAACGTATGGAGTAAGAGAGTAGAGCAAGACAAAAATGCATGCATTGTACATATACACATGCTTAATGCATATTATATTGAAATAAGAGTCACAAAAATAATATTAAATTTTCTGATAAATTCATAAATTTTTATTCCACTTATAATGTCAATGAACTTAGAGAAAAGTTATTAATATCTAGGTTAAAAATAAAACTATATATAATACAAAGAGGTATTACAAGAATAAAATTAATAATGCATAAAATAAAGAAGAAAATTTGATTATAGTTCAAAAATAAGGGAAGTTTGATTTTAAAGCAAAATTGAAGAGTGGAAATATTTTTTAATAAAAAATGGAGTTACAGTCAAAGGGAGGGTAAATAAGTGGCCACTTTATATGGCAGTTAGTCAAAGGGATGATTAATATCCCAAACAACAAAATATTCTCTCTTTTCAATTGAATTCACCTCTCTCTATTCTGAATGGCAGTAATTGATGTTTTCACTCACAATTCCCACAGTAGCTGAAAAGCTAGCTGTCTCTCTTTATTTTGTTACCTTAACTTCATGCAAATTAAGAATTCCTTTTATCGTAAATGAATAATTATTTTGAAAAATGTAAAACTTTTCATGCACTTCATAATTAATAAGGGTAAAATGATAAATTTATTATGTCACTAATTATTTTCTTAATAGATGTGTCAATTCAAAAGTTGATAAGTAATTAGGGACAGAGGGAGTAATATACTTTCTTCGTAAAACAATACTTGTTCACTATTTTCTTTATTATTATTAAATATATATTTTTATTTGTCATTTTTGGCAAATCAAAGAAGAACATTTTTTTTGTTTTTGTTATATCTTCAGTTTATTAACATTGAGTTAATGTCTTAAAAAAATATAGTGAGTAAATATGTTTAAGATTCTACTCCCTCCGTCCCATTTTATATTTCACATTTTTACTTTGCACTTGTATTAAGAAATGATGTAACTTTACCCATCTATCCTTATTTAATGTTTTCTTAAGTCAACTTTATTATAAATGACAAGATTAATTACTCTATCAAGGGTATAATAGGCAAAATATGGTAATTTATGCATAAATTTTATAAAATGACAAGTATTATGGTCCAGCTATTTATAGAAAGGGATGACATAAATAATAGGACGGAGGGAGTTGCAATTAATAGGAGTATAATGTTAAATTCACTATATCAATCATTAATTTTTTAATAGGTGTGTCAAGTCAAAATTTGACAAGTAAAAAGAGACGGGAGAGTATTAACTTGGCACACACCTTAAGAAACAATAATTGATAGGGGTAATATTACTATATAACCCTTTCAAAATATTAAATTTAATACATTGAGAAATGTATTAGATACTCCCTTCATTCAAAATAATTGAATTATTGAGATGTTTCACACCCTTAAAGAAAAAAGATTAAAACATAAATTAGACATTACTTCCCATTTTTACCCTTATTAATTATTGTCAAACTAATCTTTAGAATAACTAAACATCAATCATAATAACTACTCTCTCTTTTCAACAATAGTTTTCCACTATTGACTTGACATACTCCTTAAGAAACAATAAATAATAGGGGTAATATTACTATATTATCCTTTGACTTTATTAAATTAAATGCTTTGAAAAATGTATTAGATGATAAATAATATTTAATAGCAATGGTAAAATAGTCACAAAAGATAAATTATCTCTTGATTTTCTAAATTGGACAAGTATTGTTGGACAACTATTTTTAGTATAGTGGACAACTATTGTTGGACGAAGGGAGTAATTCCAATACAAAATAATGCAAAAATGTCTTGAACTCATCACATAGAAAATAATTTAAAGCAATTAAAGTTTCTTGAACTCATCACATAGTAAATCTAAGTGAAGGGTAAAAATTGAAGAATATTCTAAAAGTAGTCTGTAAAATTGAACAATTAAGTTAATTTGAAATATAAAAAAATGTCACAATAATTCAACTATTTTGAAATGGGGGGGAGTATTGAATAGTACTCCCTCCATTTCAAATTAATTGAATTGTTGAGACATTTTTCATTTTTCCAAATTAACTTAATTGTTCAATCTTCAAGAGTATTTTTAGAATATTCTTTCAGCTTTACCCTTCATTAGTTAGTATTGAAATTAGTTATTTTAATTAATGTTTAGTTATTTTAATCATAAATTTGCCAATAAATAATATGATAAAAATGGAAAGCTATGCCTAAATTATGTTGTAATCTTCTTTTCTTAAAGGGTGTGAAACACCACAACAATTCAATTAATTTGAAATGAAGAGAGTATTTAATAGCAAGGGTAAAATACACACAAAAGGGTAAATTATCTCTTAATTTTTTAAAGTGGACACGTATTATTATTGAACATTATTTTTTGTATAATGAACAAGTAAAGATAGACGGAGAGAGTATTTATTTTCTTAGTTTATTTTTATTTGTTCACTACTTCATAAGTACCATATTAGATTGACACATTTTATTTTACATGGTGATTAAGAAATTATTAATAGATTGATCAACTTTACTATTTTGCCCTTTGTTCATATTAATTTGCCTCTTGAAAAAAGAAATTCTTGAAGTTTTAAAAATTATTTACACTTTCAAAAGTCATATTAATTGGAGGGGTAAACTTTAATTAATTCTATCCTTATTTAGTAAGTGATCAAATAATATGAGACATATATTTTTAGTAAGATGTCATCTAATATGAGACGAAGGAAATATCAATTTATAAATATGTAGGTCAATTGACCAAATTATATAATACTAATATACCTTTTAGTTAAAAAAGGTGTCAATACATATATATATTTGTTAAAACAAAATTTGACCTCTGTATACAGTATAATTTTTCGACGAAGAGATAAAAGATGAGTCTGCCCCTAAATGCACACATTATTAATACACCTCATTCAACATTATTGGTATATATTTTATCAAACATAAAATTATTTTGAATAACAATTTAGCAAAGCCATCATCTATAATTTTCCTATCTTTTCCCCACCCCATTCTCCCATCCTGCTAAATTCTTCTCTGTTTATTTTCTTATAAAAAAATAAAAATAAAAAAGGCCATTAACACTATTCCCTCAAACTGGTAAATTAGTTTCTCTTTTAAAATTCACTCTTTTGTTTTGTTTTATTTTATTCAAGTTGCCCTACTCAACACCCAAATCTTCTTATTCATAGCCCCTCCCTGTTCATTACCTTAGATCACTCATTACGCACTTATCTTTTTTTTTCTCTCTCTTACTTGAGGAAGATGTAAAAAAAGAGAGAGAGATTTTGGAAGTTTGGGACGATACTACGTTTTAATTTATTTATCTGATTTTTTTATTTATTATAAAATTTAAAAATTAAAGAATCTTTTTGAACGAGTATATTTTTTTCTATTTTAATTTAATTAAAGTTCCCCGAAAATGACATTGATGACTTATTTTAAATCATATGTTATAGATATGCTTTTCTTTTTTAAAATAAATAAATTATGTAAGTAAAATTACATCAGATAAATTGAGATAAAAATAATAATAAAATATATAATTATACCAAATTATTCTTTAATTTTATATATTAAATATGTGATGTAAAAAATTAAAATTAAAGAATTATTTTTTAGAAGAACTATAAAAGAATAGTAAAACAAATAAAACTGAAATGGAGAAAATAATAAGGCCTTAAAAAAGGCAGCCTTTCTCACTTCCACTTATACTCCCTCAATTATATGTACACCGTCACTTTAACATACAAAATTATCTCAAAATAATTCTTATTTCAAAAAATTTAATATTAAAAGTTGTTTTTTAAGACTGCTAAATTTAACAAAAATATCTACAACTAATAAATAAAAAAAATAAAAATATATATTTTATATATTTGCTCAATAAAATGAAAAAAATTAAAACGACGGCTAAAATAAGAGGAGAAAAGCATTCCTCAACCCACTCACCCCACATCCCATTTAAAAAAGTAAAATAAACTAAAGAAAAAGAAGAAAGTACAGGTGGTTATAAGATCCAAGTGCCACGTAGCATACCCCCATAGGGTTGCCTAGTATGACGTGGCAAGTATTCACTTCTTCAGAAGCAAATAAATAGAGCTTCTCCCTTGAGCTCTTAGTTCCTCTTCATCCATTCTAACTCACTCTCTCCTTTTGTCTTTCTATCTATACTTTGCCTTTTCTCCCTCTTTTTCCTCTTAAAAAGAAAGAAGAAACTACACAAATGCCTATTACAAGCAAAGAAACAACAACAACAACAATGAATGCAGCAGCAACAACAACAACAACACTAATGGAAGAAGAAGCAAACAAAGACTTCCCTTTTATCATGTCTTCCTCTACTTATCCTATCACCCTTAAGGTAAACCATCATTTTTCCCGTACGTTCTTTTCTTTCTTAAATTTCATGTCAGGTCAAATAAATTAAAACTAAACAATCATTTCATGTATATCCTTCAAACTAAACACATGTTTTTTTTTTGTATGTTGTTTAGTTTCTTAAACTCTGTGTTGAGTCAGAATAAGATAAAAATCTAGGAGTCAAGTAGTAGGAGAGTGAAGTGGAAAAAAATAATACTAAACATGATTTGACTTGGAGAAAATTGACTTGTCTATAATAATAATAATGGTGTTGTATTATTTTTGCAGTTCATGGACATAAGTTATAGGATAAAACTTGAGAATAAATCAACAAATGGTGGAAGCAACAACTTAATAAAGATGTTTTCAACTATCCCTGGGCCCACATCATCATCTGATATCGAGAATCAAACGGCTGTAATTCATCAAGAACGTACAATCTTGAACGGAATTACCGGCATGGTTTCACCAGGTGAAATCCTAGCCGTTCTTGGACCATCAGGTAGTGGTAAATCAACGCTCCTTAATGCACTTGCAGGAAGACTCCAAGGACACACCTACACCGGAACAATCCTCGCGAATAACCGGAAACTTACCAAACAAGTCTTAAAACGAACCGGGTTCGTTACACAAGACGACGTCCTCTACCCACACTTAACGGTTCGAGAAACTTTAATCTTCTGTGCACTCCTCCGGTTACCCAACTCACTAAACCGGAATGAAAAAATAACCGTCACTGACTCGGTGATCACCGAGTTAGGACTCAATAAATGTGAAGATACAATCATTGGAAACAGCTTTATTCGTGGAGTTTCAGGCGGTGAAAGAAAGCGAGTCAGTATAGCTCATGAAATGTTAATAAACCCGAGTTTACTAATACTGGATGAACCGACGTCCGGTCTAGACGCTACAGCGGCTTACCGGTTGGTGTCGACACTGGGGTCATTAGCGAAAAAGGGGAAAACGATAATTACGTCGGTTCACCAACCGTCGAGTCGGGTTTTTCAAATGTTTAACTCGATTTTGGTTTTGTCGGAAGGGAGGTGTTTGTATTTTGGAAAAGGAAATGAAGCTATGAGTTATTTTGAGTCGGTTGGGTTTTCTCCATCTTTTCCCATGAATCCAGCTGATTTCCTCCTTGATCTCGCTAATGGTACGTATTCTCTTTTGTCTATTATCTATACTCGATATATGGTAGAAGCATGTTTTTGAACTACTTTATTTTTTTGGACTATGTCGTTTTTAATTTATTTGTCTAATTTTGTATTGACACGAAAATATCTTACATGTTACGCGAAAAGTTAAAATTAAAAAATTATCATGAAAAATATTTATTTATTTTTAAAATAGTGGAAATAGTATTAGATGTTTGAATTTGATTTAATTAGGTGTTGTGTCATGTACATGATGTCTGAATTCTATTTAGGGTTGCTACACATAATTTCTACAAAAGATGTGGTTTTGATTGCTTTCTTATTATATAATGAGAGCATAGTGATGGATTGATGGTCAGTTTATGAAGTACGTCTCCTGACTTTGGTCTAGTGATAAGAGCCTAATATTTGATTTGTGTATCAAATGTGTATGTATTACTAATGTAAAAAATAATAATTAAGATCTTGTTATTTAAGCAGAGAAAAATAGATGGACATTTTATTTATTATCCACTAAATTTCAAATTGTGCGTCACTCATTCTCGGAGATTTCTCGATCCTTAGAAAAGGTTGTTGAAGAACCATATTTTGGGTGATTAGGATAATTAAGGGGGAAAATCCTTTTGGCCAGAGAATTTGACCAGAATGGTAAAATAATATATTTTTCACTATCTTATTTTATCTTTTTGAACATTTTTATCCTTTTAACTTTAATATCTTTTAATTAAAAAATGAAAAAAAGATCAATTTATTTTAAAATAAAAAGGATATTATAGACTTTTTAAATTTCTGGCCAAATTTTCTGGCAATTTAGTATTACCTTAATTAAGGTGATTAGTGGTCAAGATTAAGACTATAGAATGTGGACAAGTTAATTAGGGTTTAGGGCCCCCATTGGTGTGACTAGGGAAGTTGAAATTTCTTTTTTGGTGTGACAACTAGAAAATATCAACTTCCAAGGGTATTAATTAGCTGGTTGTATAATTGGTGATAATGTTAAAAACATTGAAATTGGAAGTTACTACTACTACTCACTATACAAAAAGTTTAGTTTAAAGAGTCACCCAGCTGTACTTGGTACTAACTATTTAGGTACATGAAAACAAGTAAACCATTAAATGTTCCAATTTATTATGTGTATGCAAAACTGATCCAAAGGTCCTAAAGTAGATGTGGGCCACTTTCTCCTTTTCACTCTATATAGATTTATTTTTTTGATATCTTTTATTTTTCTTTTGAAAATATCTTTTTTAAAAAGCCTTTTTCTTCTTGATCTTTTTTAAAAATATATATATATTTTATACCACTTAGACAAAATGTCTAGCAATATTAAGTATAAGTAAGAGGAGCTAAATCTTACCTTATCGATTCTAATAAGGTAACAAATCTCTACTAATTAACAAGCATAGAGAAAACTAAAGATTCTATGGAAATTAACTTGTATTTAAGTGAAGATTAAGGATCCATTTGGTATGAGGAATAAGAGAGGTAATTAATTTCGGGATTAACTTTAGGATAAGTTTATTTCATGTTTGATTGGACAAAATTGTAAAATAACTTATTTCAAAATTATAATATTATTTGTATCTGAATAACAATTCTAAACTAATTTGAAGATAATTAATCTCAAAATAATTTGTTCCCGACTAAAAGCCCTTACGTTACCTAAGTGGTCGTGGTGGATTGTGACGGTAATCATTTTTAATGGAAAGTTGGTAACGTTTTGTTTCAGTGGATAACGATCATCATAGGTGGTACGTACTAAGATTTGAATCTTCAGAAAGTTAAAATTGGTGGAACAAGCTACTAGGTAAAACAAATATCAACCCTCCACGTGTCCCTTTTTTACTTTTTTTTTAATGCTTGTTGGCCATACTTTTTTTTTTCCTTCCAACTCAAACCTTATTCTAAAATTCTATAATTTGCATAAAAAAGAAGAAAATAAGACGGCATTATTGGATTAGATTTATTATAATTAATTAAATCAAACACACCTGAGAATCATTTTAATATGGTAAATCATTCCTAAAAAGTACTTGATGCTAATTGCTATTTTTTCAAATGTGGGGAACCATTGATGGAAAGATGGGACCCCTTTTAATTAATTTATATATTTCTTCGCTCCTTTTTAGTTGTCATAATTTTCTTTTTTTAAAATCAAACGATAAGAACTTTGATTAACATTTGAAGATCTAAATTTTTAGTTTAAAATATTAAATTAATATAATCTGATTTAACTTTAAAAATTAGTCAAATTGACATTCGAAAAGCGCAATATAACAACTAAAAAAGGAACCGAACAGGGAGTACTTGCAAAGTGGACCCTGTAGTTGTTGTGTTATGGCATTCTTGATTATGAATTAATTGCTGAAGAACAAATACCTTCACCGACTTTACTTGGATAGGGATGCTTCAGTACTAGGTCCTATATTTAAAATTGGCTTTTTAACAGAAAACAAAGAGAAAGAGGTTTGTTATTTCAGAGTTGACTATCTATATTTGAAAGAGTTTGAAAGTGACATGTTATGGTTTATCTTGATAAGAGTTCTTCAATCTTTTAACTCTGTATTTCTGCTCTTTGTTGTGGCACCCCTTAATATCTCATGAGTAAATTCTTAGATAGCCATCACTTTATCATCATGGAGTATTGAAAGATTATGGGAAACATGATGGCAAAAGATTTCTTGATATGAATGACCTTGAAAAATAATTAGACTTCAACTTGAAATATGGTCGTATTGACTTAGAAGTAGAGTCAGAATTTTCATTACGAGAATTCAGAAGGTAAAAAGTAACATATGGTAAATCATTCCCAAGTTTTTTTTTTGACAAAAGGGTATCAATTAACTCCCTTTGGACAAGTGTAGCTTCGTCATTGGTCATTATTGTAGAAAACATCATCCTGTTTGATTAAGTTTTTAAGAAAATGTCAACTTATGTTTGTGTTAAGTAATCAAAGGAGTAGAATATCATGAACATAAGAGGTAATGGTCCAATGGCATAGCTAGGTTTTTTTAGGTGCAGGATTATGGTCCTTCTCTACTTGTAGAGTAGTACAATTTCCATCCTTTCAATACTTTAGAACATATATAGCTAGTTTTTTTGTGCAGGATTTGTACCAATTGTTGTCCTTCCCTACTTCAATGGAGGAGCTCAATTTAGAGATATAGTCAACCTTCCAATAAGTCGTACTAAGTACCTTTTTTGGTCAATTAAGTGAGTGCAAACCTTAAGTCCAAATCTTGATAGAAATAAATAATACTAGCTAGCTAGTACGTAGGTGATTTTGTCCATTTGTCTAAATTTGTTTTGGATAAAATTACTTTATACGTATATTAATGGAAGATAATAATTGACATCGATTGAAATAATCGAGATGCAAATAAGTTGACATCAGATATCACTCATGAAAAAAAAAGTACAACACAACAATTGTCTCAATATCAAATAATTTTGTTTCTGGTTTTGGGGTCAGGGGTTCTATCAACATTGGGTCATACTCCTCTAAGAATATTGATACTCCATTCTTGAAAGAAAATTTGTGTTCAAAGTACTTGCAAATCTTGTTATGGATTTTGAGGCTTTGTCATTGCAGGGTGTTTCCATGATTCTTATTTTTCTATAATATTGTCAAAGAATAGTTTAGTGTGGGGACATGTCACTAAGCTAAAAGTTATAGTTCTAAGTAATAAATATAGCATACAAACTATTGTTGGACACCACTTTGACCTGTTTTTTTTCTTCTTTTTCATATTAGTTTTGAGGTCATAATGCATATGCTTCACTTTAGATTTTAGAATATTAAACAAAACATAAAATAAGCTTTGCTCCTTTTATTTGGTTTTTCATTGGACAACATGTTGATAACATGGATCAAATTAGAGAAGTGTGACAACATTGCTTGCGTAGATTAGCATCCATATATATATAATATATAATATGGGACCAACTAAATTGGTACACATGAACACTTAACCCCACCCCAAAAAAGGAAAAGAAAAAGAAAGCACCTCAAAACTCTCTTCCTAAACTTTGTTGAATTAGCTAGGGCTCCACATGAATCTTTCCTTAATTTAATCATATGCTTTTTGTTAATGACTCCACCATCACCCTTTCCAACTTTTACCTATAGACATATATAATATAAATTACACTCCCTTCGATTCAGTTTAAGTTATCTAAGTTTGACTGAACATAAAGTTTAAGAAACAACGGAAGACTGTTGAATCTTGTGATCTTAAACAAAAAATGTATTGTAGAATGCTAGAAATGAAAAACTTACTATATATAGAAAGAGACACTATTTTTGAAACGTACCAAAAAAGTAGCAAGACAATTAAATTGAGGGTGTAGTTTGTAGGATCCCTCCATGTGGTGTTGGGTGTCATACTCATAATGGGATAATAATAGAATAGCACATGGTTTGCTATCTTGTTGTTTACTAAATAGGCTAAGAGGGTAGGCATTATAGTTAAGGTTCTTGGAAATCTTGGATGTGTATATTTTATGTTTTATCTGATGGATCAAAACATTTGAGGAAAATAAAGCTAGCATCAAGATCTCCAAGGATTTTTATATTTATTGGCTGAGATAGTTTCAACCCTTCTTACTTTTAGCACCATTAGTTCATAATATATGATATTTTTGTCAACTACATAAAATAAATATAAAAGTTGATGTTATTCTTGGTCCAAAATATTAAGGGCTAATGTGAATTGATTCTTCTTGCTTTATAAACCTTAGCCAATTTCATTGTATCTAGACTAGAGTAATTTGTTAATGATGTTCACTTATAAGTTCAATGTTTTATAATCATTTGACTACCTTTAAGTGTAGTGGCACATGGTCAAAGTGCACCTTAGTTGATAACTTCTTTCTCTATATAGATATAGATGTTATGCAATTGAAATAGTTTAGAGATAGTTCAATTATTATAGATATAACCCCAAACCAAATCCCTCTTGTTACGACTTTTGAATAATCTGACATGCACTCGATAATATTTTTAACTGATCTAACGAATATTACTTCTTGGAAAGTACATATCTACCTTAAAGTAAATCCATGAATAGTATGAAAACAATAAAATATGAACTACCAATTATATCACGAAACATATAAAAGAGAATTGATAACTTTTTTATTTATAAATGTGTCTAAGTTATATATACTTTAAGCTAGAATGATGAAATACACTTGTCACACTCGAACCTAGCCTTACTTTTAATCCCAAAAAAAATTTAAAAATTTATAGGCATCTTTGATCTATAAAGAATTCTTTTTTTCTTCTTTTATCCACCTCCTTTCCTTTATTCAACAAGAACAATTCTTTTTCTTGTTCTACTTTTCTTTTGATATTAACAAGTTCATGAAATAGCAACACGTGTTAGGGCCCTTTGCAAATCAATAAGCATTCAGATTCATCCCACCAAATTAAACTTTTTTTTGTGTGTTTTTGTGAATAGTGAAAGAAGAAAAATAAGTAATGGAGATGATGGCGGCCCCTTTTATCAATAGTAGTAATAGAGCATTATGTTATTTTAGTGGACTTCCACCCTTTGCCACCAACATTGGACAGCTTTAATTACTTCCTCAATACTACTTATTATTATTATTATTATTATTATTATTACTTGCTAGCTAGTACAACTAATTAATTAATTGTCTCTTTTGTTTTACTTTTAAAAATACACTTTGTATTATGTGATACAAAGCCTTTTTCTTTCTTTTTGTTAAAATAATTTTGAGTGGTAACATGACTTTATTGCTTCTTTTTTTTTTTTAGTCCTAACTTTAAAGATACATATCTACTTTTTCCATTTGTAACATTAAGTAGCTTACAGTTTGGGGAAGTATGACTATGTTATTGACAGGATCAAGTTGATTTGATAAATTTATTGCCAAATACTTGAATAGTTAGATGTCTTTATTAGGGGGTGCCCCCACAATAATTAGTACTAGAGAAGTAGTTTTCTTTGTAGCTGTACCTTGCCTTTATGGCTTTATGACCATCTTGCAACTACCAATTTCTTTAGTTTTATGATGTGATATTCCTTTGAATATCTAAAACAAGGATTGACATTGTCTAGAACCTAGACATATCAGTATACAATAAGAAAATTTAAGACTTGAAAAAAACTATGTTTTTGTTTATTAATAAAATGATGTAACTTGTGTAGCAGGTAACTTGTCTCATTTTCGATATTACTATGTACTATTACTTGTAATCATGTTTTAAGTGACTTGAAAGTGTTAAAACTCTGTCATTGTATAGAAGTTAAACTGTACGACTAAGCATGTTAAAGTTTTTTTTTACATTGGAATTCTGACTAAAGCTTAAACTTGGAACAATGCAGGGGTTTGCCAGTTTGATGGAGTAAGTGAGAAAGATAAGCCTAATGTAAAACAAACTTTGATATCCACTTACAACAATGTGTTAGCTCCAAAGGTGAAAGCAGCTTGTTTGGAAACAACAAACATAGTTCCTAAAGAAATCATGAACAAGGGAACCTATACTTGTTCTAGTTCTAAAAGAAGTTGCACAAGTTGCATTTCCAATTGGTTCAATCAATTTAGCATTCTCCTTCAAAGAGGGTTAAAGGAAAGACGACACGAGACGTTCAATTATTTGAGAGTCTTTCAAGTAATTGCAGCCTCTCTATTAGCTGGTTCAATGTGGTGGCATTCTGATTATAGGGATATACAGGACAGGCTTGGCCTCCTCTTCTTCATTTCCATCTTTTGGGGTGTTTTCCCATCGTTTAATGCTGTTTTCGCATTCCCTCAAGAACGTGCTATATTCATGAAGGAAAGGGCTTCGGGTATGTACACACTCTCCTCTTATTTCATGGCGCGAATTGTTGGAGATCTACCTATGGACCTTATCTTGCCTACATTGTTTCTTACCATAACGTATTGGATGGCCGGGCTAAAGCCACAACTCTTGGCATTCCTTTTGACACTACTAGTCCTGTTGAGCTACGTGATAGTGTCACAAGGCCTCGGCCTAGCCCTTGGCGCTATAATCATGGATGCTAAACAAGCTTCAACTGTGATCACTGTCACGATGCTAGCATTTGTTCTAACGGGAGGGTTCTACGTACACAAAGTGCCAGCTTGTCTAGCTTGGATCAAGTACATTTCAACCACATTTTACAGTTATCGACTTCTTATCGATGTCCAATTTGGCGAAGGCAAGGAAATTTCAGACTTGCTAGGCTGCTCACATATTCAAGGAAGTGACAGAGCTAACTGCAAATTCATTGAACAAGATATCATAGGCCAAATTCATCCATCCATGAGCCTTGGAATCCTTCTGATAATGTTTGTTGGATATCGATTAATTGCCTACCTTGCATTGAGGCGAATTCGAGCATAAACAAAGGGATAATGGGAAGTTTCTGACTTTATTAGATGATGAAATGTGTTAGCTAGCTTTGTGGAATAGTATATATAGTTGTTGAGTATTGTGACTGACAAAGCTGGGGAAAATTCAAAGTGTGTATTATAAGAAGGAAAAGTCCTGAGAGATGATGTAATTCACTTGCACCTAAAACTGGTGAAAGGCCAGAATTCATTGTTGCAACTCATATTGAGTACAATTAATGGTACTCAAAAACAGGAGTTTCACTCCAATGAAATGGAAATTTAATTTCTTCATCTCTTATGAGTTATTTCGATATGTGATCATTGGGTATCAGTAATGCAAGTATTAGTTATATCATCTACCAACCTATATTAGATAATTCATCAATTTCCTCATAACTTATATATGTATTAGTTATGTGGATTTTTAAATTACAAATCAAACATGTTATTAATTTTATACATGAACAACTTATTTTCCTAACTAGCTACCAAACATAGTTTAACTTATACATAAATTAATACATGGACAAGTTGCTTCTTTACCGGCTACCGAACGACGCCTAACTTCTTAGGCAAGAGAAAAACCCGAGGGCACCAATTACTATATAGCAGTGAAAATTATAGTAAGTGATAGAAGTCATTGAGAAGTAAAGCTAAGAGGAAAAATAATTAGATAGGTGTCCTTGCGAATTTTATTTATTTAAGAGAGAATGGAGAGTAAATAGAATTTTGTTTCCGTTCTCTGGGGGCTTTTGGGCCCCTTTCAATCTTTTTCGTTCATTCTTAAATTAGTTATTTCTTACATTTAAAAGAGTCGAAGATAAATTATATAGCAAAAATATCTCTTATTTATAACTTTTTAATGAGCATATGAAAGAAATGTGACAACTAATATGGAAGGGAGGAATTACAAAATCAAAATTTTCCTCTTTTGGCTCTTTTGGACATGATTTCAAGTCATGATGTAAAACCGGATTGATTTGAATTTGGAATTTATTTAAACATGCAATTTAAATCTCTTAAATTTATTTATTGATTATAAACATAAACTCCCCATAATTTGTGAAACTATCAATTTTTTCTCAACTCTTAATAATTTTACTAATTCATAAACATATACAAACTGTTGTATATCATATTGTTTATACAAACTGATATACTTCAACTACAATTATTTTTTTGTAAATTTGATTCAATTATATACACATACAACTGTTATATACAAGAAGAAGTCATATAGGGTAAGAAATTCTAATTAGATATAATAACCATGAATTAACTGATCATTTTCTTCTTCTTTTTTAATCTAAATTGCCGCATCATTTAAAGGAACTTAATAAACAATTTGTATATTCAATTAAATAAACTTTAATTATACAAACGCGAATTAGTTTAGCCATTAAAATTGTAGCTACACTACGTAAATTGACAAACTTTAACTAAGGAAGCCTATTATGTTTCACATCTTAACTATTTATGAATTTTTCCCATAATTAATTAACATTAATTCATCTTACTTAATTTTTAGCCAAATTTAGTAATTAACTCAATTCTAGCCACATTTTGCCTCCAATCTTGAACTCAATTCTCTTCTCCAGCACCCCATTGAGGAAAATTGGCATAGCGTGTCAACTCATACTTCAAATTATCGCATCCATTAGCCATGTTTTAAAAAAGGGAAAATGGTATGAAATAACAAATTATTAATTCAAATTAAATGTTATAGCCATAGTTTATTTTAATTGCAATTCACAGCAAACATTCCCTATTTTTGCCATCTGATTTGGCATACAATTAGCCATTTTATACATTTCGGTATAAAATGCGTTTGTGTTTGTATAAAGCGAGAGAAAAGTGTATATACAAATACAAATATTGCTATTTTCGCCACTCTCCCTGGTGGAATCTCGCTCGCCACTCTCGTTTGGTGGCAGTCTCGCTCGCCTCTCTCACTTTTATACAAACACAAATGTATAAAATGTGTTTGTGTTTGTATAAAGCGAGAAGAAATTGTATATATACATATATTTTCGTTCTCCTCTCTCCCCTCTCCCAGATCTCGCTCGCCACTCTCCCAAATCTCGCTCGCCACCCTCACCTCTCTCGCTTATACAAACAGAAACGAAATGTATAAATTGTGCTTCTTTTTGTATAAAGCGAGAGAAAATTGTATATACACATGCAAATACATATATCTTCGTCCTATACACTTATAATTATACAATACAAATATTTCCCTGCTCAATTTTTTTTTGCCTTTCTCTCTTTCTCGTTTTATACATACACAGATTATACAATTGATCTTTTGTATACAACTGCTTTCTTTTGTATATGTATAGCGAATTATACAACTGCTTTCTTTGTATATGTATAGCGAATTATACAACTGTTTTTTTTTGTATATGTATAGCGAATTATACATATATATGTTTGTTATGGAGCGCATTTATGCAAACTTTGCTATAGCATACAAATATGAATTTTGTGTTTGCTATATGTGAAAGTTGCTCCTTAAAAATTGCTAAATACTTTTGAGCTAAAAACTGTCAATTTTATGTGAGACTTGTACTTATGTGTCGATTCCATCTCATTCCCAATACCCAAATTCCAATAACATTCCCAAATCAGCAGCCCAATAGTTACACAACGTACTAGAGTCGTCAATATGGGCTAGGCCCGTTGGGCCGGCCTGGCTTAACTCGTGATTTTATAGGGTTGGGCTATAATTTTTGGAGCTCATTTAAGAAAAGAGCTTTTTAGCCAGGCCTGAATAAGCCTGCCGATTTGTGGGGCTTGAGAAATATGGATAGGGCCAGCCCGTGGGCCAAATAAAAATTAATTTAAAATAAAAAATAAAATAGAGTATTAAAAATAACAAGAGTATTAAATTAATATTTCTATTTAGCTATTTATGCTTTTACTTGAAATCAAACTTAATAAATATTATAAAGATAATTTTATTTGTGGATTTGATTAACAACTAGTAACACTAACACCATGTAATATTGTCTTGTCAAAATTTATGATAATATTTTAAAATTATAATTTAATTTAAAAAATTATAAAAAAATATACTTTTAAGAAAAAATGGCTGGCCCGGCTAGCCCATAGCCCACTTGTGAGTTGGACCGACCATTTGCTTGCCCACATAAAAAATGAGCAAACCCAGCCTGACCCATATAATTTCAAAACCTGTATGGGTTAGCCCGAATGGGTTGGGTCAACCCGACAACTCTACAACGTACCAATACATACCGTCGTCTCCTTCACAGAGCCACGAAACCAACAAACCTTCACCAAATCACGTGAATCATACAAGAACATTGGAGACCGAGACAGGTATTGCAATCTCTTTTCTGGCTCAAGAAATCAGACGGCCTTCCTCTCAATCCGTTGAGAATTGTACAAGCGTTGTTCGTCTCAGTCGGTTTCAAGCCTTGTTCGTCTCAGCCGCTGCCTGAAAAGAGGTAACACAATGACTTCCTTCTCTTTTTATAGTTTTAGTTCTTATACTGTACAAGCTTTGGTTTATGAATAATTTGTTGTTTGTTTGAAATATGCTTCTGTCTGGCTGGAAATTTCCTCTCTGTGTCAATTTATAAGTTTTCATTTGCTTTAATAGACTAGATTCATACCATGT
The DNA here is from genome assembly GCA_029582685.1 of Solanum piurae. Classification (NCBI taxonomy): domain Eukaryota; kingdom Viridiplantae; phylum Streptophyta; class Magnoliopsida; order Solanales; family Solanaceae; genus Solanum; species Solanum piurae. The sequence goes on along the minus strand of JAJOOO010015527.1, from coordinate 8,750 downwards.
GTATAGGAGTCTTATGATTAGCTGCAGATTTACGCAATGTGTAAGTAACTAATTGAACATGAATTTTCATGTATCACTCTTATTCATGTCATCTATAAGTAGTACCAAAACAAGTGTAGCCTAATTTTAACCTTCTTTTTTAACCCCATAGTACAGGCTTCTTTTGTAGTGGTTTGGTGTTAGTCATACATCTCATCTTCCCCCAAACCTATGGATACAACCAATGAAAATTTCATCAGCGTCGATGGGTATATTATTTTACAAATTCGATTACTTTCAAACATGTTATTAATCATATTCCATTATTCAGGACCTTACGTACGTTAAGCGACATTTGTGTTCCATATAATTTTAGATAACTATGTGTGTCGTTTGAGCCTTCGTAATTTATCTTTGGTACTAACCGTACCTCGAGAGCGTTCCTTTTTTTAGAGCGGGACGTTGTTGTGTTTTAGACTCCTTCATGGATTTACATTATTCATATCACCCCTGCCATAGAAGATGAATTATTTGTATTTGCAGAACTCCAACTTTCGGAAGGTGTCACATTCTTTCTTCTATATATTATGCCGACAATTGGACATGTTCAGGTGGAAAAATTGTCTGAAAGTTGTTCATTCAATTATTTCATTTTGGTTTTAAATTGGGGCTAATATAGTATACGTTGGTCATCATCCCAAATAGTTCATACCTTTTGTTGATATCTAACTGACCATGTTAGCTATCTATCTCTATTTTTCTTTAAGGGATAAAACATACGGGTGTAAGTTTTAGTTTTTATATGATAGTACAGATCTAATATAGGTGAGTAAATTTCATTATCTATATTACTCCTTTGAATGCCTTTGGTTTGGGAAGCAGCAATGTTCGTGGATCTTTTAGGTTATTTTCCAATTAGCTACATTCTAGACAATACATACAAAATGTAGTTGCCCATAATCAAAAGATAACTACAAATTTAAATTTTAGTTTCAGCCATACATTATTTTTTTTCCAGATAATTGTGTGTATAAATCAATGAGGGCAGTTAATTTGCAATAATTTAACCACCTGAGTAATTATAATGGTGATATGTTGACATAATTGTTTGATAGAATATGTCACTCCCCGAGCCTACACTCTGGACGGGACTGGCACTCGAGAACCATTGATGGCCCCAAGCGAACCCTTGGCCTGACTTACTTACTCAGCGGAAGACTTTAAGCATTAAGAAAAAGTATTCAAATGCAAGATAACTCAACTGTCTCAAACTGAACTCATAATGTTTTAAAAATAAACATTTAACTTAGCCAAAATGGCAACTCAAATCTGAACATAAGTCAATAACACAATAAAGACAAATGAACTAACTGACTGTCTATCTATGAAGCCTCTAATAACTGAGATGGATGTTGGGACAAGACCCCCAACATCCTAATGAACTAAAATGATAAAGTAATGAAAAAGGGATCCTCCGGAAGCAAGGAGGCTCACCAACAACTCTGAAGCTCAACTGGATCAACGATGCACTGGATGCTGATCCTGGTTACATGCGTCTGCATCATAAGACGATGCAAGCCAACTGGCATCAGTACATTGAATGTACGAGTATGCGAGTTGGAATGCTAAACACGATATAGGCTTGAAAAGAATCTGAAAGAAACACTTACCATAGCTTTACTCAACTCCTGAATAACTTAACTCAATATAAAACAATAAAACATATGCAATATATAGAAAGCTTGTAAAAACAGTTGAAACAACTTAGTTCGTTAAAGAAAGTGCAATAACAAACTCAACTTTACTCATATAGAAAATAATATAGTTTTTTGTGGGAGATTCTCTAACCGATAACCACCACTATGAGCCTAAATGGTGATATAACACTTTACCTCACGCTGCCAAGGACCATCTTATACCTTGCCGGGGGTATAGGACCTAACTCACTAAGTGGATCCACTAGTCTATGTTAAAAGCATCTTAAGGAGTCATCTAAAAAGTATAATCTTTTACTATCCATGATGGCTATATGGTTTATGGAGACTTGAGTTAATATGAACTCGCATCCCCATATCAGTGCTCAATACTACTCCCAAAATATGCTTAGCTCATGTGTTTGTAAAAACAAAACTCTTTCTTTGGTTTGAGATAATTACTCAAAACTTAGCTTAAAAGCTCTCTTGGAAATTTCAGTTTCCTTTCTTGCTCAAATGTGAAAACATTTATAAACTCTTTGGGGGATACTTAGTTCCCTTATATCTTTTTGAGAAACGAACTCAACTCTTTACTCTTTGCTTAACTTGAAACTTAAGTCTTAAAACAAAGTTAAAACGTTTGTTAAAGACTTTTGTTAACTTTAAAAACTTTGCTTTGACTTGCTTCTTAACTTCTAAACTTGACTCTTAACTTCTCTTGACTTTGATCCTAACTTTCCTTGAATTGGATTATGGATTCAAGGTTCATGATCTCATGTTTATGGATGATTTCATGATATTTAGATGTACCTTAGAGTGTTGGAATCAATTAGAAAACATAGGTACATTGCTAAGGAACAAGTACGAAAAGATGGGGGAAGAATGGGAAGAACTGGCGTTCCTGGCGCTTTGAGAGGCGTGGGGCGCCAACCCTCAATATTCAGAGGACAAGTTGGGGCGCTCTGGCTGGCGCGTCGCCCCAGAGCCCCACATTCAGGGACTGCTTTGGGGCGCGCTGGCTGGCGCGACGGCCCACCCCCTTCCCCAGGTGTTTGACGACTTTTCTTCTCCGTTTTTCAACTCTAAACCCTCTAAACTTCAATGGTTCTTTTTCCAAACACTTAGGATCATTTATACCCTCAATATATGATATATTCAAACCAAAATTACACCCAAAAACATGAATCAAATCGCAAGAAACTTCAACAAAACAACCCACAAGAATTTAAACGAATTTCATCAAGAACTCAAAGGATTTACTTTCAAATCATACATATTTCGCTGAATTGAATCATGATTGGTGCGTGGGTGAACTAACCCAACTCTATGTGATCTCACATACCTTGTAGGGATCACCCCCGACGAAATCCACGACCTAAGCTTGAAGAGCTTGACGATTTCCTTGCTTTCCCCTTCTCTTTTCTCCTCTTCTTTTCTCTTCTCTAAAACCCTAACTCTTTTTCAAAAGTGTAAAATAAACAAGTTCAGTTTAGACCCTTAATTAATTCACTAAAACGAATTTAATTAATTGGATAAGGAAAAGACCAAAATACCCTTCCAAAATTCGGATTGGACATTTCTTTATTCCAACAGCCCAACTTCCAAAGGGAATAATTCATTCATACGAACTCGGAATTGCGCAAACTCGGTGGCGTTGGAAAGATAATTCCAAGAGCTTTCCTACCATATCTGGAAGTACTCCTAACTCATCATGAGATAGAAGTTATGGCCGTTTGAAGTTAACCAAAAACTCACTTTTTCTAACTTAACAAAGAAATTCAGATTTTCATTCTTTTCAAAAATGACTATTTCCAATTATTTGCTTCTTCCTAGTTATTTCAAATTGTGAGATGTTACAGAATAGATAGCACAAGTTACAAAGACCTGCCAACAAAAGCTATGTTGTTTTGAATAAGAAAGACGCTCAATTATTATGTAAACAAACTTAACTCATTGTTTAGTTATAGAATTGAGAAAGACATCTATTTTGTCTCGGTTTTCATTTCTTTCTTTTTTTGAGTTGGACTTGATCGTCGGTGGGTTTCTTGCCCCTCTTCGTTACCATTTTCACTGATTCAACTTCTTCTTCTACTATAATTGTTCTTCCTCTTCCATTTCATGTATTTCTTGAGCAATTAAATCCCTTTAGGGGTTTGAATTATTCATATCAATCCCGATAAAAAAGTTGATGTTTGTCTTTGCTCAACATCAACTTGCGATAGTTCTTACATTCTTCCTTATACAGAAAATGTAAACAATTGGATATGTTAGTCAGAAAAGTTATCTGATAGTTATGTGTTGGACTATTTCAGTATGACTTGAAATTTGCTCAACTATAATATAAGTTGTTATGTCTAGACGCAGGAGTACATTTCATGAATATGTTTGAAAATGTGTATTTCCTGAAGAAGATGATTTAAAATATATGGATGTTTGGTAATAAAATGTGGAGTGTTGATAGCCTATAAGTAGTCTTTGGATTCATATTCATCTATAACTGTTTAAATGTATGTTTGATATGGGTACACGTGCAATGTGTGACTCTCATCACCCATTCAACAGAGTATTTTGATATCTTGTTAATTGGTACACTATATTTTGCTAGTTCCATTTCAGTCGCTATTGGGACTGATTCTGAATGTTTAGAGGAAAAGAGGGAGAAGAGAATAACAATGTTAAACGCAGGGGTAATATGCATTGGTAAATGTCATAATATCAGAAAGTAAATTATATTTGTTCTATAGGAACCAGAAGCAGGCGACTGTTACCAATGGTTATAGTGGCTACGATATCAACCTTTTAAAAGCGGCTAAAGGTATGATGGAAAATGCAAAAAAAGAGTATAGTAGAAAGGGGTCGAGTGTTACCAATGGTCAGAGTTGGGTATGATTCTAGCCTGTTGAAAGCAGCAAAAGGTAGATTTCCTGAGAACATAAGGTTAGTAGTAAGGTTTAACTTGTTGTAAGCATAAGGTTAGAAGTAAGATTTACAGGACAAGTTTAAAAATAAAATTTGGGGGGCACTGACAGAAGTTCAACTGGGAAACTAAATCATCGTTTTTACTTTATGGAACAGTGTAAAGTTGTGCTGGACAATGTGACAATGTTAATGGGAGAATGCCGAATCAAGGAACAGTGTAAGTACCGAAGAGTAGCAGTGTGGAGGCTGGCGAGTTAGAAGATTTTTAGCAGTTTGAGTGTTAAAATGCAGGGTTTAGAATATGGATGGGGTGTACAAGGTGAGTGGACAGAGTAAAATTGTACGTGAAAGTTAGCATTAAGTAAATAAGGGAACATACAACTTTTAACTTATACATAAATTAATACATGTTTCTTTACCGGCTACCGAACGACGCCTAACTTCTTAGGCAAGAGAAAAACCCGAGGGCACCAATTACCATATAGCAGTGGAAAATTATAGTAAGTAATACAAGTCATTGAGAAGTAAAGCTAAGAAGAAAAATAATTAGATAGGTGTCCTTGCGAATTTTATTTATTTAAAAGAGAATGGAGAGTAAATTGAATTTCGCTTGAGGGCTTTTGGGCCCCTTTAAATCTTTTTCGTTCATCCTTAAATTAGTTATTTGTTAAAATAAACAATATTGATTACATTTAAAAGAGTCAAAGATAAATTATATAGCAAAAATATTTCTTATTTATAACTTTTTAATGAGCATATGAAAGAAATGTGACAACTAAAATGGAAGGGAGGAATTACAAAATCAAAATTTTCCTCTTTCGGCTCGTTTGGACATGATTTCAAGTCATGATGTAAAAACGGATTGATTTGAATTTGGAATTTATTTAAACATGCAAATTAAATCTCTTAAATTTATTTATTTATTATAAACATAAAACCCCATAATTTGTGAAACTATCAATTTTTTTCTCAACTCTTAATAATTTTACTAATTCATAAACATGTACAAATGGTTGTATACCATATTGTTTATACAAACTGATATACTTCAACTACAATTTTTTTTTTGTAAACTCGATTCAATTATATACATATACAATTGTTATATACAAGAAGAAGTCATATTAGGTAATGTTGACACCCAATTTCAACCCTCTACAATATAAATTAATCATCGAGCTTCTTCAATTTCAAACGATTTAAAATAATTAGTTTTATAAAAAATTCAAATAAAATAAAATAAATATAGTTTGCAAGTTATTTTAAATAGTTTTATCACTTTTATAATTTTTAAATAATATATATGTTTTATATATAATTATGTATATAATTAATGTATTTTATGAATATTTAAAAATCGTCTAAAAAAGATTTTATATTTAAAATATTTTATTAGTGATGGTTATACGTTTGAATTAATGAGTTTTATGAAATTCAAAATACTTTCAAGTTATTTTTAAAGTAATTTTGTCTTTTAATAATTTTAATAATTATAAATAATAAATATGTATATTTATTACAATCACGTTATTTTATAAATATCGGAAATTATCTCAAATTTTTTTTACATTATAGTTAAGTATTTTATTAATATACTTTAGTTTAAGTTATAGTTATAATTTTGAGTTAATTAGTTTGTAATTAAATTAATTATTTTATTTCATTAAGATTAAGAAGCTCTTCTTATTTAGCTTTTAATCGAATTCACCAATTAATTCAAATCGGCTATGTCCTTAACTTCACTTGGCCAAATTTGCGATCCATTTGGTTATTTTTTCAAGTTCAAATACAACCCAATATATGGCTCTAATTCTTGGACAATTTTTAGACCAACTTTGGCCCATTATTCTTGGCCCATCAATTTCATCAGCAATGCGAATTCTCTCTTCAATACTCAACGCCAACCTTACCCAGGCCCAATTCTTCCTCCAAACTTTAGCCCAACAATACATTCAACATGCAATAACAACCAGACCCAACCCTGCAACGTCTTCTTCTCCAGCAAAAATTGACAACAGCGATCCTGTAGGCTGTACGCTCTCTTTTCTTCTTCATCGCAGCAGAAATCGCGCTGCAAACCCTGAAATCCAACAGTCCAAACCCGACCCCACCCCTGCATCTTCTTTGCTTTATTCTCAGTTCAATGCCCCCGAAAGGTAACACGATTTTAGTCTCTTTGTCGTGAATTAACAGTAGTTTAATTTTATGGCATGATTACGTGATCCTGCTGCTAGACTGATGGTATAATAATCAGTGGTTTAACTTGTTCGCTATTCATGTTGTTGTGTGGTTCTGTTTTGCTCAAAATCTTAGTGATTCTGTTTGGCTTTGAGTCGGTTTCTTCCTGTTTTCTTTTTGTTTCATTATTAATCTCGTCTGGTAGGCTGTGAGGGTTGCGGTTCAATCGTGAGGTTCGAAATCATCTTCTATAGATGATTTCGATTTTCATAATCTGATAAATAGATCATTTTTTACTCTAGTTACTTGCAAACTAAGTGTTGTGACTCGTCCATTGATAGTTGTATCTCTAAAATCTCTTGTATAATGGAGTTGGCTTTATATTCCCAGATATCTCGTATTATGAGTCGACAAAACTGATTATTTCAAGTTGTGGGAGTGTTCGTTCCATGTCAACTTGTCTTGTTATAGCTTTGAGTCAATTTTAGTAGCTGTTGCTTTAAAATGATTTTTAAATTTGTGAATCTTCTTAGTTTTGGTTCGGAATGCGTCTTTGTCCAGCCTAAAACTAATCTTGTTCTTGGTTACTGCATATGCTCTTTTAAATTGATATTCTCCTAAGCTTATGGGTTGCTTAACTACTCCTTTCATATCCGTCTGAATCTCAACTTCTCGTTATGCATGTTTAGTTTAATTTTCATGCTTGCACAACTTCTCGTTATGCATGTTTAGTTTAATTTTCATGCTTGCACAACTTCTGATTTAGCGTTTTAGGTTTCTTATACATATATGATCTCCTATACTGTGATGATGGTATTCTCTATATGAAGTAAGCTTATTTCAGCTAAAATGTAGTTGTTCTTAAACATTTTCGGTGTCCAGCCTTAATGGAAATATAAAGTTGTCCTTTTCGCATTCGAATATAGCTAAATGTCACTCTTTTGCTGATTGTCATGTTGTTCGATGGTCAATATGAATTCAATGTTATCGTAATCGTTCTTTAACACCATGTAGTAATTGGTTAACTTGATGTTACACTTACTCTTTCACTTTGTGCTCTGTTTGTTGAATCCCAAGTTAACCGTATTTTTCAATTTCAATTGTTAAAAGTGCCCTCTTAACTTGCTTATTTCTTTGGGTTCTCTGCCTGTTCCCATTTGCAAGTTTTAACTTCTATGTTCCTTTTGTATAGTTTTCTATGGTGTCCTAGGTTTTGATTCGATGAAATTGCTTATAGATAAGAGTGGTAAGCTTTACTATAATCTTGACATTTACTATTAAGGGCATCTCCAACCCTACCCTCTATTTTACTTTCCAAATATAAAGTTCTCTATTTTTTCAGACAACCAACTCCAACCCAATTCTCTATTTTACTCTCTAAAAAAGAATCTTCTTCTCTCTCCTCAATATTATATTATTATTTTTATTTCATTTTTCCCCTTATTCCATAATATAAATCTTTTCTTTCTTTTTTCCAAATAATCATCCTATATAATTTCATGTAATATAAAATTTTAATTTTTGAATTTTTTTATTTAATATTAAATTATATTTTATTCTAAATTTCTAAAGAACAACTACGAATAATTGAAAAAAGAAATCAACAAGCACAACCGCAATCACAACCACAACTCTTCTAAATCATACACTAATTCCTTTTTCGAATATCGTTAAATCTAGAAACGACCTACCGAATTACTAAATTATTGTTGTGATTTTTAAAATTATTATGTTATGCATTGTATTATATGTTATCTTGTATTTAAATTATTATGTTATGTATTATATTTTTAAATTAAATTTTTTATCTTATTCATTTAAATTTTGTGCATTCTTTATAGTGAAAATTAATAATAACATCAAATTGTATCACAAAGTGACGAAAATTAAAAAAAATATTTAAAATATTATTAATTCGAGATGAAAGTAGTATATATAAAATAAAATATTTTTAAAAATGTTATATTACATTTGAAAAGA
>JAJOOO010015526.1:0-24343 GCA_029582685.1 Solanum piurae | reverse complement strand
TGTCCTTTTAAAAGCATGTTTTTGCATGGTTATCATACTTAGTGCATTCTTGTACTAACACCATTCTTCTTCATCTTTTTACACCAAGTGTAGGTGGTTGTGGCTAAAGGACTTTTCTAGAAGTGATGAGCTTGGCTTACTATTCCCAAGTTCGGGTGTGTCCTTAAAGATTCAAGGACCTTTATGTTGAAGAGTTTCCTTAAGTTCATTGTACTAGATAGTAGTTTCTTTTGTATTGTAAGGGATGTGTCCCTCTTGTGTTGTAGTCGTGTTTTAAGATGGCTACCTTGAGACGTATTATTCCGATTGTGTATTAAGGTTTTAATGAGGTGACTTTTTAAGTCTTGTGTTATGTTATGAAAAGTTTAAATTTTCCGCTATTTTTCTATGATAATGCTATGACGAATTCTAAGGGCTTGTATAAGACCTCCGAGAGGTCGAATACGTCGGTGACGACTAGGGGGTGCTCTCGGGTCGTTACAATAACAAACATCAAACTCCCGACAACACTAGAATAAGGAACTCGAGACATGTCTTCCTTTTCTTTTTCAGTCTTGGGACACATTTCAAGGCTTTAAGTTTCACCCCTTGCTACAGGAGTATCCATGAATTTGCAACTATTCATTCGAAAACGTTTCAATATTTTCTTTATATAAGTTTCTTAGGATAAACTCAAAAATTTCTTGGAACTATTTCTTTAGATCTTAACACCCAATATATAGTCTGCTTCACCCACATCTTTCATATCAAATAATTTTGAAAGTTATGACTTGACAGTTTCACATACTCCAAATTATTTCCAGTTAATAAAATATCATCTACGTAAAGAGAAAGAATTACAAAACTTCCATTGGACTTTTTCATATAGATGCAATGGTCTTCATCGATCATGGTGAAATCAAATGACATCACCTCCTTATGAAATCTCAGGTACCACTGCCTTGAAGATTGCTTTAGGCCATAAATTGATCTTTTCAATTTACAAACTTTCTTTTCTTGACCTTTAACAACGAAACCTACTGGTTGTTCCATGTAGATTTCCTCATTTAATTCTTCATTGAGAAAAGCGGTCTTCACATCCATTTGGTGTAATTCTAGATCTAAACGTGCAAAAATAGCTAAAAGTAATCGTATGGAGGTAAATTTCACAACTAGTGAAAAAGTTTCCTCATAGTCTATTCCAACTTCTTAAGTAAAATCTTTTGCCACCAATCGCGTTTTGTGTCTTTCTATCGACCCATCCAATTTTCATTTAACTTTGAGAATCCATTTATTCCCAATAGCTTTACGTTCCTTAGGAAGGTCAACTAGATTCGATACTTTATTGGCTTTCATGGACTCTAATTCTTCTTTCATCGCTTTTAACCATTCATCTCTTTTAGGGCTCGATAAGGCCTCAGTCACAAAACTAGGTTCATCCAATTCTGTTGGAGATACCAAGAAAACATAATCCTCAATCTCATAAGATCGTTTAGGTACACCTTTTCTTGTACTCTTACGTATTTGAAGTTCAGATTCCTCTATAGGATTTTGGGATTCATAATTCTCACTTGGACCAGGAATCATTTCTTCATCCATTGAATTATCAAGTATGTCTGACAATATTACCTGATCTTCTAAATTCAACATTTCGTAGAGAGGCTCAACTTCATCTATTTCACCCTTTTTGGGAAAATCATTTTCCAAAAATATGTCATCTCGTGATACAATTTCAGTAATACTTCCATCCTCCAGTTCATTGATGAACACATACCATTTGGAGCGTTCAGAGTACCTTGTAAAGATACATTTCTTTACTTTTAGACTTAGTTTGTCAAACTCACCAAAGCGATCTTTAATATATGTTGCACAACTCCACAGTCGTAGATCATTTAGGTTTGTTTTGTGACCAATCCAATATTCATAAAAAGTGGAAGAAACTGATTTAGACGACACTTTGTTCAATATGTGAGCCGTAGTCAATAATGCATCTCCCCAGAAAGAGATAGATAAATTTGTATGCGCGCGCCATCATTGATCTTGTCATGTCCAATAATGTTTTATTCCTTCTTTCAGCTACACCATTTTGTTGAGGTGTATAAGGAGTAGTTAATTGTCTGATAATACCATTTTCAACACATAATTCTTCAAATTATTTTGACAAATATTCACGTCCTCGGTCAGTTCTTAAAGCCTTTATGCTTTTATCTAATTGATTTTCAACTTCATTCATATATCTTTTAAAGCACTCAAGTGCTTCAGATTTATGAGAAAACAAATAGACATAACCAAAACGCGTGAAATCATCAATAAATGTAATGAAGTATTTAGCACCAGACCTTGCCTTCACATTCATTAGACCACAAATATCAGAATGAATTAATTGAAGCAGCAACTCGGCTCTTTTAGCCTTCCCAAATGGTTTACGCGTGATCTTTCCAGCAAGACAATTTTCACAAGTTGGCATATCAATTTTGGTGAAAGAACCTAAATGTCCTTCTTTTGCCAACCTATTCATTTGATCTTGCATTATGTGACCTAATCTTGCATGCCATGTAATAACATCAATATCATTGTTACTTGAATAACATGTCATTACACAACGGTCAACATAATAGTCATAAGCTGAAGGATTACAATCTAAAATGATAAAACGATCATAACGTAGTCCAAAAACATATAAAACATTATCTAGAGTTATTCTAACACCATTACGACTAAAAAATAAATCAAAATCAACGTCTAAAAGAACAGACACAGATACTAATTTTCGTCGAATCTCTAGAGCATAAAGGACGTCATGCAACATTAAGGAACGGCCAACGCAAGTCCACTTTGCAAGTGCCTATACCTTTAACTTGAAGCCTAGCATTATTTTCTACGTAGATCCACTTTGATTTAGATGAAACTCGACGAAACTCCACTAATGCCTTTCTAACTCGACTCACGTGGTTGGTGGATATGAGTCTACAATCCACATAAGATAAGATTCAGTTAGTAAAGAAGTGCTAGAAACATATGTAGCACTTAGAGATGCGTTTAGAAATGCTACATTTTTGGGCTCGATACATTCACGAGCAAAATGCCCCAATCCTCGGCAATTGTAACACTTTATTTTACTCTTGTCTCTCTTCTTGAAAAAACATTTTCCTTTCTTGGAATTTGGCTTCTTCCGTTTCTTAGAGGGTCCTTCTCAGTCTCTTTATCTTTCCCATTTCTTTTCCATTTTTTCTTGCGCTTGAAGCCTGAAGATTTTGTACCACTTGACTCTTCCACAAAGGCATTAGAAGCAACTTTAGCAGCACCAAGGCGCTCATCTTCAAGTTCAACATGGCGTGCAACATCAGAAAAAGTTTTGATGCTATGATTATGGGTCAAGTTAACCTTCAAATGTTCTCAATTATTGGGAAGAGACCGAATCACTGCCTGAACTTGTTGCTCATCTGAAAGAACATGACCAACACTCTTGAGTTGAGCTATCATGTTTGACATCATCCTAAGGTGTTGTTTGATATTTTTATCATGACACTTTTTGTAAGTGTCAAATTTGATAGTCAATTGTCGGAGACGGGTTACAGACGTACCCCCATACGTTCCTCGATGATGTACCCACATAGCATGAGCAGTTGGAAATTTCTCACATTCATGTATGAGGTCATCAACCACAGAACTAACTATTATTCCACGTGCAGTGGAATTAGCTTTTTTTCAAGCTTTGTAAGCTTCAAGATCTCTTTTGTGTTGTGCAGAATTACCCTCTTCTGGTTGATTCAAAACATGATTTATACCTTCCAAAGCATTTTGCTCTTCCAGTACATACCATATTTTACGACTCCAGATGTCGTAATTGTCACCATTAAGTTTTTCACATTTGTTTAAGTCAGCAATGATACTTTTTGATGCCATGTCTGTTATTGAGATATAATAGGGCAAGAATTTTTTATCAATTATGCATGCGACATACACATTTAAGCAAATCAATTCTCATAAAGATTTCATATTTAATGTAAAATCGAAAAGACACATATGCATTCAATCATCATCTACAAACTAAATATCTAACCAAAATTCAAATCTAATTTCTTAATGTGTATAATTAATATATTGAAGACTTTCATAACAAGGATTTTTAAGTCTAATAACATACACTGAGAAAAAACAAACTACATAATTCATATCTTGAAAAACAAATAAGCAATAATAAATTATAAGTAATTCAAAGACTAAAATCCTCCCACAAGTCTTCAAGACAACAAATATACACCCTAAAAGGCTGACTGGGCAAAATGTCATGATAAATATCGATTAATCTACTACCCCAAGGTTCACGGAGAGCGTCTGTTAAATAAGTTAAGGCTTTCCAATATGAAATTTCCTTATAATCAGCCAGTTCAATCCATTTTATTTCAAAAAGGTGAATAAAATCACGTGCTGAAATATTAGGGGACATCTTCAAAGACTCAAACTCTTTAAATTTCTTCTCTTTTTCCCTTCGAATGGCCCTTTGATTCCTTGACAGATTTGTGTCTCCCTTGGGACATTAATCTATGTTATTTCACACCCTCGAAAATATGTCTTACAACGACTTTCTCTTCTACCTTGTCCCTTTGCTCGACTTTAAGAACTCCCACTTGGAGTAATTTGAGCATGTTCCCGTTCAGTCATATCTTAAATGAGAACAAAACGAAAATATGGTTAATACCATTTAATGCGACATATGCCACAAATTTCTCGTAAAAGGGAAAGAATTGCTTAAGGAACATAAGGACTAAACGAATTTACCGAGACCAATTTTAATGCACATAATAAAATTCACAATTTAGTCAAATAATTGGTCACTATTCTTTATAAAAATAAAGAAGATAATTCAAAGTCTATATCCCAAAAGGTTTTGACTAGATCCAAAAATATTTATTACATAAATTTCACATGTCTTGAATAAGAAACTTTTTTTAAAATTCATATCCATTGAACAAGTACAATATTTACTACCTTAAGTAAATAGAAATGGATGTCACATCAGATGACAAAAGAATATTTTTAAATGACTATAAATATCTAGCAAAAAAAAAAGGCAACTCACGTTTTTTTTTTCAAAAAATAAATAAATTAAGCCTTTCATGGTACTAGTCTCCTTATTCTAAAAGGACATTGTATTTAATATTTTTTTTCTTACTTTTTATTTGACCTCTTCCAACAAAGAAAGTACAAAAGACCAAAAAAATAGAACAAGTTATTTAAAATCCATAACACTCATTTTCCTTTACAACTCTAATCTTATTCAACTTTTCATCTTATATTTAGATTAAAAGAAACTTCAAAAAAAAAAAAAAAAAAAACGCTTCATCCACGATAGAGAAACCAACTTTATTCTCTATCCAAAACAAAAAAAACTGATCATCTTTGTTTGTTTCCCCAAAAAAAATAAAAATAAAAATACTTCATCGTCAGAATACTAAGTTGAAGAATCGAAGGTATGTTCTTAGATTTACAATCAAATTCAAAAAAAATTTCTTCTAACATATGAGTTCTAACCATAGTTTAAAAAAAAATATTGATCTTCATATAAATATTTTTGACACAAGATTTATATATATAACACAATCAATACATAATTTCAACGAATACTACATAATCATTGAGCAATTAACGATGGCTCTGATACCAATGAAAGAATTTAAACAAGATTTGTGTACCTTTGATTGTTACAGCGGAATGAAAATTACGAATTGGATGATTTGCTTCAAATCCTTCTTTGAATCACTAGAAACAAAGATAGTGTTTCACAAACTAAATGTTCTTTTTGTTGTTTGTCTTTAATCTAAGAAGATTTTCTTATTATCTTTTGAGTTTTTGTTGCTTTTTTTTTTTTTTTTTTGTCTTCACTGATCTAAAAAGTAAAAAGAAATAAACTTAATTTAAAAAGGAGAGAGGACGGGCCCATTATCCACCGAGTTTAGAAGGCTGTGATTGGTCCAAAGGGTGGGTCACAGACAGATTTCTCGGTTATCAAAAAAAAAAAATTAAAAAGGAGAGCATATTAATGTTGGAACAATTACATATGTATCTTTTTAAAATTAGTATGTATCTTTTTTTTTATTCAGAAAAAAAACAATCTTGGGTTGTATTGGGTCCAATAGAGTCGGGTCGATCCACATGGGCGACCCACAACCCAAAACTTACAGTGTCTCAATGTATAAAACTATAATTTATTTTAGGGGTTACACAAATAAAAAATTGTGGGATTAACGAAAATAAAAATTAATAAATTTCACATTAAAGAATCTAAAAATGATTTATTTTCTTAATTAAGTGTTATTCTTTTAATATTAGTTCTTTTATTGTGATTGAACAATAGTTCTTCTTCTTCTCTTTTTTTTTTTAAAAAAATATCCTTGATTTCTAACATATACCTATATTGCCATAATCTTACAAAAGGCTAATGAATCTGAAGTTGTTTGACACGAAGAGGTAGAGGCGGATCCAGAATTAAGAGTTTGGGGTTCTAAATTTTAGGATAGATGAGAAAAATATTGCAAAGCATGTTTTTTTTTTTTAAAAAAAAAAAAAAGAAACTTAGTTGATAGTGGGGTTCAAATCCACAACTCTAGCGCGAAAAGCATTTTCATAACTCATTCCTTATCACCGAGTCATCAATTAATTTTGTTAGGGGATTCACAAGTTAATATACATTATATTTATTTGATTTTCTAATACAAATGCAAGCTCTATGAAAAAGCTATTGAATTCGTTTGAACCCCCGAACCCACCCACCCCCCTCCCCAAACCCCCACTTAGCTCCGCCCTTGTGAAGAGGTAAGCCAAAAATTTATTTTAGTTGGGGTTGTTAGGATTTATATTTATATATATTGTCTACGTACTTACCGGCAATACAGAAGTGGAGCGTCAACTTCTCTGGCTATACAATTTATATTTAATTTTTTAATATTTTTGTCTTTTTTTTCTTTTATATTTCTCTTTAAAATGTTTGTTGGAAGAAAAACACAAAAAGTCCATAATCATCTACATTCATTACCAAAACAAATATTTAAAAGTATAAAGTAATTTTAATTTACACTAATACTAGTAAAATTACATGCGTTTCGCGTGAAAATTTAATATCATGAAATTTATTAAATAATACTTAAAACCTATCAGTCATTAAAACTAAAACACTATATTATTTTACTTACAAGATTATGTAGTAACAAACATTAATAATGTAAAGGGAAATGAAAATTATTACATCTTATCATTCATCCTTAATAACATAAAGCATAAATAAATGACTATAAAAATATATACCAGTTTCTCTAACATAAACAATGGTGTCAGTGAGCCACTCAACAGGAGCAAAGTACACAAATATTTAATTGTGAAGTCAGAAGAAGAAATAGTTCAGAATTTTTGTTGTTTTAAAATGAGAATAAATCCTCTATTTATAGACAACAAAGGGTAGTGTGAAAAAATGTTTATTGTGCCTTATCGGAAAGGTTACAACTTTTTGGAAAAATTACAATCCTTCGGAAAGATCGCAACCTTTCATAAAAATCATAAATTTTCATAAAAGTCGCAACTTTTTATTAAAGTCACAACTTTTCATAAAAGTCACAACTCTTCATTAAAGTCGCAATTTTTCATAAAAGTTACAACTTTTCATGAAAGGGAAAAACTAATTTTATAAATAAGTAAATTAAAAGAAAATTTTGAATTGTGGTAGCGCCACATAAACTGGCCTAAAGTTCTCTTTTATATATATATATATATGATATAATATATGATTCATAATCTTCATGTCTTATTAATGGCCTTCAAAGTTTAATATCAATTACAGAGATAGATTTTAATTTATTCTTACAGTAATTATTTTAATCTCTTTTTTCGAATTCAGTTTTCTTTCTTATGATCGCATAAAACACAGACAAGTTTACTAGTTAGTGATAGAGAGAGAAATTTGAAATAAATATACTAGTCTACAGCAACCAGCACTTGACCCGACAATTAATGTTACCCATTTTGACCCTCCCATTTGTCAACAACAGTAAATTCCCACACGCTTATCCTTCGTAAAAAATAAAGACCCATTACAAAGTTTCAAATAATATTTATAAGTTTTTGATGCACTAAAGCACAACTAAACAGAAGCAATTTATCAGACATGGATTTGCCGCGAAATACATTTGAGGATTAAACTCAACTAGAAAATTTGAGCTAAAAATATCCATCAGACTTGAATAAAACCACTTTAAGAAATCAAAATAGAGTCTTGAGCTCATAGAAAATTACACGAACACTCATTGAAAGGTGTAAAAATGATTATCGTTTACCTCTACGGAGCTTAGACGATAGTGATTGTCCTTGTAAAGGGACAAAACATATCGAGGAAGCAGATCATTGTCCTTTCTACTACTAACAAAAAAAAAAGAATATAGGATCAAAGGGAAAAAAGAGTTGAGAACAATGTTTGCACATGCACCCTAACTGTCACTGGTTTCACCATCTCTTCACAGCATCTTAATGAGGTTTCAACAATGGAAAGAAAGAAGTATCACATGCCTGATTTACATGCTTCATTCCATAGCATTCACTTACACCATTGTAGCAGAAAGAACTATAAGCTCGCAAGAGCCTCACAACATATGAAGCAGTTAGCAGGACCTTCTGCACAGAAATCAATAGATTTGCCCACTTGCATCATAGGAAGTAGTCGGGTGTTCTTCGGGTTACATCTGGCTCCCCTCTCCTGGGAGCTGGTTCAAACTGCAAAAGAATTATTTTTAGACTTCATGAACAAAATTGCAATTTTTTTTATAGAACACACATTAATACAGTACACTAATTAGCAAAATTACTTGTCTGGCCTTGACAAAAGAAATTTGTACCAAGGATGAGGAAAGAAAGACCAACAAAAAAGAAAAGAGCAGAGACCTGAATGAATGTACGGTCCTTGGCATCATCCACTTCCAAGATGGAAGCCATATTACCACAGCGGTAACAATAATTAGGTGCACTAAAGATGGTAACCACCTTTTGATCCTGCAATGACAGTATCACTCATGAATCTCTCTCTTGGATCAAACTTGCACATAAAGAAAGAAGGATTTTAAGGAATAATTACATGGGCCCAATTGAATCCCTCCATAACCAGCTGGTGTGCTCTAGCAATTAGATTCAAGTTGTTGGTGTGGTTAAATTGCTCAGAAATATCCTGTTGTAATTCAATTAACAAGATAGCGAAGCTTCATTTGCTGACAGGAACAAATACAAACTATTCATATACATCAAAAGAGAATGAAGGTACAAGCAATATGCAAGTTACCTGGCCAAATGTATATCCAGCACCCCTTGGGGAGATACCCCAACCACAACGATCATCAGGATCGGACCATAGAAGATCACACATGGCCCCCTCATGTGGAACTTCTTGGACCCGGTCAAAATTGCGTATATCATCAAGAGTTTCAATAGTCGGAGACAAACCACCATGGAGGCAAAATATCTCTGACTCAACCTTCAAAATATCCCCAAAGAACCCATTTAAGACTCAAATTATGTGCCAAAGGCAACAGTAAAAAATATTAACAAATCAGAAAATGCATTCAAAAACGAAATCAGAAGATGACTTTAAGCATATTTTCCAGTTTTCTGAAATCATCCAGGAAAGTAACATCCGGTAATCCACACAGGCTTTGAAAAGAATCACCAAGGTCTGAGGCTTGCTTCCTAATATATCCAACATCCTTTTGGTGTATTGCTTATGTGGAATTTGCCTAGCGTATCACATACACACCCTTTAGGAACTCCATGCCATCACTCAAGGTTGCACAAAGAGTAGCTCTGCTACCATATGTAACAACCCAACCAACAGTATATTGTTTGTTTTAACTTTGACAATACGCTTAAAACAAGTCATTAGGGTGTAACACTTGTTTCCTTGTATCTACTAATATATAAGTGGTAATAAGAACACACCTCATGGTCAACATGTGTGCTTATTAGAATTGTCATTGAATTGGAGGTTGTTTATGTCAATTAAAGGCTTTCCATTTTATAGCTTCATGCTTTGATGATGTTGTACTACATGTTACAATTTGTGTGCCTTTTCCTTATGCACAAAAAAGGACCATATCGGTAGTTATCTTTCGTTTTTTATGTGCGCCCACCTCCATTCATTTCAGACTTTTTGGCTACATGCAAATTCAGTAAGTTATACACTCTTCTTCCTATAAATTCTTTTGAAATATGTGGGGATTTTAGGCAAATAGTTATTTATTTCAAAATGTATTTGGGAAGCCATATAAATGGTGTATTGGAGAAGCTTCAATTAATTGAAAAGGATAGTAAAGAAGAGAGAGTTGGCATTTGAAAGGCACTTTTGAGGATACGTGTTCTTACTTTCATTGGTGCCTTTTTCCTATAAATATTCTCTTTTGCTTCAGCAAAGCATCTAAGAGAAACAAAGCTAAAAACTAGCAAAAGTACTACTTGCTCTCTTTCTTCCTCCTCTCATCCTTCCCTTTCTTTTCATCAAGTTTTTTTGCTTTTATTATTTCTTTTAATAACTTGCTGGTGTTAAATTTTGTTGATTCATGTAATCTCTAATTAATTAAAGAAAACTTGTTTAATCCTGAAAAAAAATTCACTCTGCTGAAATAGTTTCTTAGATTGAAAAATAGAAAAACAGAGCATTGACAATTTTCAAAATCTAAAACAGAATCCTCTACAGAGTCTGAGCACTGATCATATACCTATAGCTTTACTTTGGGGATCTTGGGGAAGGAACAAGAGCTATTTCAAATTTGAGAACTAGTGGTTCAAATCTGAGGGTTTCATTGATAGAGTTAGGGATTGGTGGTCATCCTTCATCTTTACTAGGAAGCTTGACTTTATATTGGCATGCAAACTAAAAGCTTTGAAGAGCAAACTTAGAGAATGGAGGAAGGGAGAAGAAGGAAACTTGATCATTCAGAGGATGAAACTGATGGAATAGATGGCTGCCTTAGATGCTGACAGGGAGGACAAAACTCTCACTATTGAGGAATCTGCATTAAAATCTGAGTTGTTGCTGAAGTATGAGGAGTTGATCAAGGAGGAAATCTCCTGGAGGCAAAAATCAAGGGCTATTTGGCTGAAAGAAGGTGATAAGAATATTAAAATTCTTTCACAAGACTGCAAATGCACACGAAAGATATAACAATATTGACCAGCTTGTCATACAGGAGAAGTGACTCAAGAGCCAAATAGAATTAGAGGGAGAATTATTGATTACTACACTAGGTTGTATAAAGAAACTACTCAGTGGAGACCCATGTATCAATATGTACAATGCCCTGTTATAACAGAAGAAGAAAGACAGATTCTTCGAAGTAATTTTGAGGAAAGTGAAGTTTTGAGGTGCTTAAAGTTGTGCGCAATTGATAAACCAGCAGGTCCAGATAGCTTCACTATGGAGTTCTTCATTACATGTTGGAATGTGGTAAAGCAAGACATTATGGACACTTTTCAAAACTTTTATGAGCAAAGAAGTATATGAGAAGAGTTTCAATGCAACATTTATGGCCCTTATACCCAAAAAGAAAGGTGCCGAGGAGTTGAGAGAGATTTTAGGCCAATTAGCCTAATTAGTAGTGTATACAAACTGATCTCTAAAGTCTTGACTGAGGCAAAAAAGGGTGGTAGACAAGTTGATAGATTCACAAATCACAACAAATGACTTCTTTTTTTTTTTGAAACTGGTAAATGTGTATTCCTCAGCATTAAGGACATGCTGGACACCATCAAAAAGTGTTAGATTAAAAAAAACAGCAACTAGAAAACAAGATACTTACAGAGATCTTAATAAATCTACAAACTGATCTATATCCTCTAAACCTACTTCTTTACACCAAAAGTAGAAAGATATTATACAATTCCATTTATACAAATGAAGTTATTGACTCGAGAAACAAACAAAAGAAACTTGGGGTATACTGTAAGCTTAGCTGGATATAGAAAAGGCATATGATCATGTTAACTGGAAATACCTAGTGAAGATGTTGGAAATGATGGGTTTTAGGCAGAAGTGGCTGAAATTGGGTAAAGTTTTGTATCTCAACAGTTGGCTTCTCAATTCTCATCAATGGTGATCTTGCAAGATTCTTCCAAACTCAGAGAGGACTCGGACAAGGGGTCACCTTGTCCCCCTTTTTGCTCCTGATCACTATGGAGGGCCTAAATAACATGATAAAGACAACAAACAAGAGAGGGAGGTTAAGGGGCTTTGAGGTGGCTAGAGAAGGTACTGAGAGACTAGAAGTTACACACTTGCAATATGCAGATGACACTTTGATATTTTGTGATGCTGAGGAGGTACATCTTAAATACCTAAGGATGATTCTAATCTTGTTTGAAGGTATATGGGGAAAGAGTGTGATGTATCCTATTAAGGAGGTGAACATTATGAGATGGTTAGCTTTATTCCTGAGAGGTGAAATAGGAGCACTACCAACTACTTACTTGGGAATGCCTTTGAGAGCCAATTCTAAGTCCATAGAAATATGGAACAGTGTGATTGAGAAGTGTTTGGAGAAACTAGCCAAGTGGAAGACATAGTATTTATCCATGGGGGGTAGACTGGCCCTTATCAACTCTATACGTGATGCTTGACCAACCTATATGATGTCCCTTTTACCTATTCTAGCAGGGGTCAATAAGAGGTTGAATAGCATCAAGGGGAAATTCTTGTGGCAAGGTAACAAGGAGAAGAAAAGTTCACTTAGTAAAATGGAAGGCAGTGATGACAGGTAAAAAGAATGGCGGGATGGGGATAAAGAATCTACAAATTCAAAGCAAGGCCCCAAGTATTAAATGGTTATGAAAGTATTCAAATAATAACCAGATGTTATGGAGGAAGGTGATTGGAGTGAAATATGATGAAGAGAACAACTACATTACTAAAGAAGACCAATCCTTATGGGGTTAGCCTCTAGAGATCCATCAGGAGTCTGCGGAATGAAGTTATAAGAACCACAAAGATAAAAGTCTTGGATGGAAGAAAGACCAGATTTTGGAAGGATAATTGGCATGAGAAAGGTAACATGGAAATACATTTCCCTGACATTAACAACCTCAAAGATAAAAGTCTTGGATGGAAGAAAGACCAGATTTTGGAAGGATAATTGGCATGAGAAAGGTAACATGGAAATACATTTCCCTGACATTAACAACCTAGTCTTGTCCCAACAAAGTACCATAACAGAGGTATGGTCCCCACTGGGATGGAATTTCAGAAGACAGGTGAATGATTCACCTGGGAGATCATGAGTTGCTGATTTTTTAACAAACCAGCAAACAAATATGGAAGAGTAGGATACCTCACAAAGTTTCATGCTTTGTTTGGTTAATGGCTAAGGAAGCAGTCCTTGCACAAGACAATGTCATGAAGCGGAAGATAACTTTGTGCTCCAGGTGTTTCCTATGTAGTGAAACAAATAGACTGTCAACCATCTATTTTTACATTGCAAGTACACCCAACAATTATGGAGAATATTTATCAGCCTGAAAGGCATTCCCTGGACCATGCCTAGGGAAGTGAACGGGGCCTTAATGAGCTGGGAGGGAGAAGGGGTCCATGCAAAAGACAAAAGTAGATGGAGAATTATCCCTAGTGTTATATGGTGGGATATCTGGAAAGAGAGAAATTTGAGATGTTTTGAGAGCATAGTGAACAATGTGTAGAAAGTTAAACTTAACTACATTCTTTTTTTAGTTTTTTTGGTGTAATCAGGTATACTCAAATGACACTATCTCTGTTATTGATGTTCTAGACTCAATTTAATCATAGAGAAGTGAAATTGGGAGTACACTTGTATATAAGGTACAACCCATGTATTGGTTTGTGATATAATACAAAGCTACCAAGTTCCAAAAAAAAAAAATAGCAACATGAATTTTTGCGTTCACCAACTATAATCATAACAGGATTACTGTTATAAATTATGACCAGAAAATTATCCAAATTGTATCATTGAAAAAAGGTTATCCTGATGCTCATATATTCTAAATCCAATGAAATCAAGTTAGCAAAAAAAGCAATTTAATAAAGCTTCTAAGTGAAAATGACTGATTTAGTTTGCCAACTCTTTAAATCACTTTTTCACAATGATAGAGAACACTTTAAACCAACATCAAGTTCCAAGTTTGATTTTGGGTTTTGGAAATGTCTTCCAGGCAAGTCTACTTAACGCAATTTATTGGATATTCAATATATTTCCTTAGCATAAAGAGCTCTCTTAATTCAGAATCTCAATACATTTTTGAGTCCATTGTCAAACATAAAGAATCAGCGCAATAAGCAAAAAGGAAGAACGTATCATATCATCAAAAGGAAAGGACTTCAATAACATCAGCAATAAACATATTAAGGGGAAAAATTTAAGAGACAAAGAGACGTGTTACAAATCAAAATCAATCAAAAAAGGAAGGAAGAAACTATTTGCATAACATGTAAGTAATCCACTATAGGCAGTTAAAAAGATATCATACTAACCAAAGCAGTCAGAGGAAAGTAGTCAAACAGATCTGTGAAAGTCTTCCACACATTGGCATTACCATATCTGTAAAATGCAAATACAGAAACTCATCAAACATTAATTGCTAAAAACTTTAAAAAATGATGAGTCAGAAAAGCATCCAAAGTTGCAAATTTGGTGATATTCTAAGATGAATTAGATGAGCTACTAATGGAAAATAATAAAGTCAAAAGCATTCTAACCTTTTCCTTTTGAAATAAGTTAAATTCTAAGTTGCAAGTTTCAATAGTTGCTCTGCTTTTTTACTTGAGTGATAAATATTAAGGTTAAGACTGTGCTACATCATTGACCTCTAACACTTCTTTCATGAACGACAGTATCACACAGCTTGTGTCGCTAATGTCAATAGGACCCAAAAACTTGTGAAATAACTTTTTAGGTTCTGTCCTAGTATAAGTAACTTCAAAAATAGAATGATTCCTCTCTCCAAGAACTCTAATTAGTAACACAAATATTGCTCCATATTATGATCTCCATTGAACATACCTTCAGCTAGCTGACCCACTTCTGCACATTTCAACAATTACTTTAAGCGCATATCCCAATAACTCCAATGATAATATTTTGTCATTCTCGATTTCTATACTATCCAACTGGATCAGCTTTACTGGTAAAGAGGGAATATTGCTCTGAGTTACAAACTTAATCCATCACTATCATATAGTATTTGAAACAAACTTTTACCTTCTAAACTCATATTGACTCTCTATGTTCAGATGATAAGTTGCATCATATGCATACAGGAAATTGGGCACTAGCCCTTAAAGCAACTTTAGAGACTACAACTTTAAAGAAATTCAAATGACAAAAATGTTGAATATATCTTGAGAAAGTACCACCAATATGTGTATCTCCGGCACCTAGCTATACACACATTGTGGAAAACTAACATATAAACAGCATACCTTAACTGTGAAATACCAAATCAAGGAATTTGTTTAATCCAGATATCCAAACCCGCCTCTCCCCGTTCACCCAAGGCCAAAGAAGAGAAAACAATGACATAATGTAACCTACAAGAAGTAAAATTTATGAGGCTTACTTTCGTAGGCATTCATCATAAAACCCATAAACCTGAGTAATCTGCATGAAACAGAGCCACAATCAGTATTCACCATCCGAATCTAAGCAAGATTAAAAATCATACTGGACCAAATGAATATATACTTTTAACTCAATGAATGAAGGGATCCATTTCATGTGGTTTATGAAAAACTTAGAGAGAGAGGGAAAACTTTAATTCAGGAATGAAGTATACCTGACGACTCTCATGATTTCCCCTTAGGATTGTAATTCGTTGGGGATAGCGAACTTTGAGAGCCACCAAAAGCTGAAAACGTGAAAACCAAATGAGTATATAGTTAAAATGAGACCATCACTAGCAACAGCTACACAACAGTAAGCCCATCTCATTAGAGAAAAGATCTTCCAGAACAATAGTGAAAAACTCTTCTTATGCATGTAACGATGTAACACTTATGGTTTCGGACTTTCAGATTTCATACATTCCAGCATACCAAATTGCAAATTCAACAATGCCCCATGATATCGAATAAGTCAAAGCAACCAATGACAATTTTCACAAGTGAACTCTTTTTAAGGTTTCAATTTTTCACAAGTGACTATCATAGAAATGAAAAGCTTTAAGCACTTCAGATAGCGAAGCGCAGAAGATATTTCTCCAAGTTTAAGAAATCAAATGCAAAAGGGTACTGTCCTGAAAAGGTGTACTGCAACATGAGAAGAACAGAAAGAGAGGTGTACGGAAGATGGGATCAGTTACAAGTATTACATGATTTTGTCATAAAGAACTAATATATCATTACTGCATCAACTTGTTATTAGAGGTAGAGGAGCTAAAATCTCACCGAAACTGTTTCGACAGAATAGTATCCACGATCCACATAATCTCCCATGAATAAATAATTAGTGTCGGGACACTGCCAATAAAACAAAAATTAGGATATGTAAGAAGATCAAATCTGATGACAATCACCTCCATGGAAATGTTAGAACTACGTGTTTTCAAGTAACAAAGGAAACAAGTTAACAATTCAATGATCACATTAATTGTGACAAAAGCCACATTATTACCCATAGAAACATGCATTATGTAGCTCATGTCCTTCACAATATAAGAGTCCTTGGAGCTCGTGATAAAGTGACTAACCATACCATAGACCATTTCTGAAGAATTATTCATATCATGCACCATTTCTGAATATTTCTTCTGTTCATTATTATTTCCATTGCGTATTGGTTTTGGTTTGCTCCATCGCAACGAAAAGAAGCTACATCTTACCTCTCTTGAGTTAGTGAAACGGCTTAGATCTAAATTGTACTGTGTTCACTTTCAGATTATTAACACAGCAACAAAACTAGAGTTCATCACTTGGAGAACAGTATATGTAGCATTGCATATAGCTTCTAAAAGCATATTAAACAAATACTCCTCCTTCCTGAAAAAGATAGTAAGTCTTCTCCCCAACCAGAGGAGTAACCAAATGACCAACATATTCTGAAAATGTTAATTGCCACCACGTATGCCTATGACAAAAGACAATTACACAATTCTTCTTGCCCTGGCATGTCCCCTAGTCTCATCTTCCGGCAAGAACAAATCCGTAAAGTAAAAAGCAAGGCATAAAAAGGTCTGATACCTTCCCACCAATTCGAAAAAGCTCAGCAAGATCATGGAACTGCCCATGAATATCACCACATATCGTCACAGGGCTTTTCACAGGCTGCAAAAAGGAAGTGGAAAACAAATCAGTGCACCAATAATCAATCCACCCACAAGGTTGGAAATATTCTCATGCAACATGTTCAAATTGAACAGTGATGCAAAATCTCTGAAAGTCACTAAACAGTATTCCAATTATTTAACATATTCTGTCATAAAATAAAAAAATTTACTTCACATGCTCTCTGTATGAGTTGATAAAAATAAGGAGAGATTCAATACAGGCTATCATACACTGAATCAGTTTGAGTCTTGCAGTACCATCTCATAGTAGATGTTCTAAATCGAGTCCTCATGGGGATGACCTAGTGGTTGTGGCATGGAAGAACAACCTAAAATCCCAGGTTTGAATCCCCGGCTACGACTATTGGTGCGAGCCTATCTGCTAGAGAGCAGGACTACCTTGGCAACCAGTGCGTGTGGGTTGAATAGGTTGCTCGCTAAATCAGTCAAATACATGTTCGCCAGCGAGACATTATTGATATACAAAAGAAAGGAATGTCCTAAATTTATTACCCAAACATTAATAGCTAAAAAACTAGCTCCAGAAGCATCTTACATTCATTAAGTCCTTGTGGGAAAAGGAAGTCATTAGATTGATATTGATAGAGAAGTGTCTATTATAAGGATTTGAATTGTGAAAAGTAAAGATGTTAGTGGGAAAGATGCCACATCAAATTAATACAATATTGGTCTGGTTTGGAGGGAAAAGAATTGCCACTTAGGTCAGCCTTTTTACAATAGACCAAAGAGAAAGGACGCATCAACTTTTAGGGGTCTGACGGAGTAAAAAATTGTTTAGACTTTTGTATTAACGTATGAGTACTGTAGCAAGTACAAAATAAGCTGAAATCTTGATCACATACTTATTGGCAGTATAGTTTCAAGGCCTGAAAGGTCATCAAAAGGATAAAGCATGGTAGGCTACCTACTTTTGATCAAGGAAACTATCTAGAATCGAACTAGTTAAACTCTTTCCAAACTACACGTCATAGTAGAGAGATACAAAAGAGAACAAACAATCACATTTTAAAAAATGGAGAAATCCATCCCACATCACTGGCATCCAAGCAGAAGAGGGATCACCCCATAATTATCACAATTCTAATTTCATTGAAAACTTGTTAACAAACTTTTCACATGTAAAGGAGAAACATTGTTTCAACTGAAGCAAACAGTTGAATTTTCGGTTGTGATAACTGAGATCTACCTAAGGGCTAGTGGTGCAGCTTCAAAACTTGGTGAATAATGTGTTTGTCCCTCTACTCTTCTCCACTTAAATACTACGCTTTTGTCTGCGGCAAGATCCAAACCCATGATGTGCCCCCTAAACCCCAACATCACATGGTGCGCTCTTACCACTAGACAAAGTTAGGGGTAACTGAAGTAAATAGTTTATTTTCTTTATAAGTTTAAATCAGATCAAAATGAAGTATTTTTGTATAAATGAAGTCGTGACCAGGTCCAACCCTGTATCTGCCCTCCCTAAATGGAAAGAAATAATTAATATCTTCAACAGAAAAGAAGAGGCGAGAAAACATAACCAACCATAGAGGTATCGTACCTGCACATTACTCTCTTGCACTAGAACCTCCTTCGCTTTCTCGCACAGTCCTCTTACCTACACAGCAAGCACCTTTATCAGCCAATTCTTTTATTACTAATACAAGAGGGGGAATAAAACACATGCACCATAATAAAAGAGCCACATGAAGCAAGCCATTAAATAAGAGCTTAACATAAGCTCAAAATAAAACAACTTCAGTAGAAGACCCAAAGTATTGATAAATACTTTCTTTATTATAAGCTTAATGCCCATCTCTTTCCCTGTATACAAGTTTCTGTAATAAACGCCATAATCTTGCATTCTCTAAACGGTAGCTTCTGACCTACTGAAAATCATGTGAATGATCGTGAAAGCTCTTCAAATCCTATTTCACTGGAAAAAAATGATTCCATTCTGTTTTTGCTTTCTTTAAAATGATTCCATTCTGTTTTTGCTTTCTTTTCTCAGAGGAGGATGGGGAAACCTATGTAAAAATCTGCAATAAGCCATTACCATTCCTTTCATGGATTCTATTTCTAACAACAATTATTAAGGAATTAGCTGATTCAATTACAAGCTCATGAAGGAAGAGAGATGACAACACCATAAAAAGACCAGATTATCCAGTACAGATTAGTAAAAGGTTGATTATACAATCGGAAGGGAACAAATTCCTGAAATACGCTTCTAAGAGTTCGAGAGCACTAGGAAGTCAGCTAGTGACCACGGAGCAAAAGAGGGTCGAAAGTAAATATAATACCCCATTCAATTAGATTGAAGTCACAGATTCTATATGACAAAGTTCTCTTTTTCTTTTTAAGTAGTTACACACATTCCCCCTCAGGAGTCATCAGTAGCCCTTTCACTCTTTGCTCCCTTGGTACTCAAATCCCAAGGTTGGAAGTGGAGGTCTTTTCCACTAGGCTATCCCTCACTTGTACAAAACAGTTCAAGTTTTCAACTTAAAAAGATTAATACTTCACTATTTTTTCATTGGATCTTGGAATTCTGTAGAAAAGGGAAATGAGGACAACTAAAAGTAAAAAATGATTGTCTGCCTCACTACAATTCATAGGAAAATTATACTAAAGAACAATAAAATAAATTTTTCCATGGTTTTCCTACATCTAAACTGAATAAAAAAATGTCTTCCTAGTTATATTGCGAATCTTTTAGAGAAGCCTCTTAAAGAATTATCTGAAAATATTTCAAAATGAAATCGAGCAACACATATATGTTTCCCTTCTTGAGGACAATTAATAGGAAAAATGACAATCAAGTGTACTTCATAGGAAAATGATACTAAGAACACTAAAATGAACTTTTCTATGTTTTCCCTACATCCAAAACTGACAAGAAACTGAAAATATTTCAAAGTCTTGAAATCAAATAACACATATATGTTAGTTTCCCTTCTTCAAACCATCTAAATAATGAAGAACACATGGATCTGATCCACATAGACTTGGAATAATACCAAACAATTTCTCCCAGAAAACTCCTCAATCTGGAATTGAATCAAGAAAATGGCACGAAATTTAAGGGGAAAATACACATCCAGATCCGAACCAAAAAAAAAGAAAAAGAAATCGTACCGCCTGCTCGGACAAGGGTTTGCACTGCATAAGCAGACCAATTTGTTCATCAAGATTTCCTACCGAATCCATGGTGATCTTCTTCTACTACTTGTGGGTCCTGAGGTAACTCCAAGAAACAGACAACGGCGATGAGGAAACTTTCTTCACAATCCACAGCAGAAACCCTAGATTTTGTTCACAGCGAAAAAGGGGGAAGAAATCAAAATGGAGGTTTGATTTCCTTTTGATTTTCTCTCAGCTCCGCACGGAGAGAGAAAGGAGGAGAAGAGAGTGAGTGAGTGGTCTCGAATGGTGGTGGTGAAACCAAAGGGAGGAAAGGGCGAAATAGGAAAAAACCTACTCTTTTGCTTTTGTCTTGTTCTCAAACCTCTTCTGCTTGGAGGTGGGAAGGTGGGAGAGTGGGGTGTAAAAAAAAATTCTTAAATATTTTGATTTTTTATAAATTTGTCAAATATGAATATTTTTCATTTTTATTCCCATCAAAAAATATATATGGGGATATTTTTGTCATTTTCTTTTTTCAGTAATACTAATTGGTAGGTATTATTTGATATCTCCACTTGAGCATGTTTGGCATTACCGTTAAAAACTGTTTATTTTCACAAACACTTTTTTTAAAATAACTTTTTAGAAAAGTGTTTTTTAGAAAAAATAATTTGTATTTGGCTAATTCATTTAAAAAATGTTTTTATAAGCAAATTGTGTTTGACTAATCTTTTTAAAAGTACTTTTGAGAGTCAAATTACGATTAAAGGTAAGTATTAATGTACTTTTAATATTAAAATTATTTTATAGAGAAAAACTAGTTTAAACATCTATTACAAGAAATTAAATTAAATTTTTCTTTTTATTAAATTAAAATGTTCATATTCAAATTTTCAATCAATTTTATACATTTTTTGAAGGGTTGAAATCTTTAATTGTTGTTTTTTTTCTTCTTTTTTTTATAATCTTACAAACATATTGTTGTTACCTTCTTCTTGTTTCTAATTCTGTAAAATAATAGTACGTAAACGTAAAATAAAATATAAAATTTATTATATAAAAAAATAAAATAGAACTATTAAATAGAACATAACCAAACATATGAGATATGTTAATTAATTAATAAGAAATACAGAAGTGTGCGTGCATGCGTGCATGCGTGCATGCGTGCCTGTGGGGGGGAGACATTTTAGTCTTGAAAAAAGTAATTTTCTGCTTATGCTTTTTTTTTAAAGCAGAAATTTTTATAGCTTCTTCCCAACAGCAAAAAAATTGCTTCTGCTTTTATTTAAAAATAGTTTTAGAGGGTTGCCAAACACCTTTTTTTTTAAAAAAAAAAAAAAATTCTCAAAATAAGTGTTTCTAGGCTTCCAACAGCAATGCCAAGCATGCTCTAAAATGTAGGACATCCTGAAAATTTTGTAACTTTTCAAGTCCACATGAAGGAACAAAACTCAAAGCGAAGCATCCTAGATTGAACTGAAGTCAAATCAGGCTAAATAAGGTGGTCTGCATCGCAGGGCATGCACTATGTGTTGGCCTCAGCGCTGCACCTGTTGGTGAGCTCAATTTTGAGACTAATAATTTATGTGATCACCTTGTG
Organism: Solanum piurae; assembly: GCA_029582685.1. Taxonomy (NCBI): domain Eukaryota; kingdom Viridiplantae; phylum Streptophyta; class Magnoliopsida; order Solanales; family Solanaceae; genus Solanum; species Solanum piurae. Next base: position 2,319 of record JAJOOO010015526.1, on the reverse strand, counting down.
CCGCATTTAGAAAGCAGATAAAGCTTCGGGATGTCCCTTCTTGTGCAAACTTCATGTTCCACAATGGGCTCTGCGGCGCACACTAGTGTATCTATGGAATTATTTTAATACAATCAAGGTCGAGTCTAACTATGATTAGTGGGTATTTTCTACCACTATAAATAGACCACAATAACAACTTTTCAAGATTACACTCTGCCAATAGATAATAAGGTTTATTGTTCATTGTTACGAACTACTCAAAGATACTATTCTTTTACAAAGTCATTGTTAGCATTAGTTCACTATTTTCATAATGATTATTATTGCACTCACAAGAGATTTTTGCAAGCGTTGCAATTATTCAAAGTTTATCTTATTTTTTCAATGTAATGTTTATTGCTTACATTAATTACTTTTATTTTTCGCAATTAATTATGAATAGCTTAATCATATAACTAGATTTATGGAACCTAAAGTAGGGATAAGGATAATGCAATCTTCACACTAAAATATTTACATGAAGGTGTGATTGTTGTGCATTAAGGTTCTATCGTAAAGATTGTCTTTTTAATGATTACAAACATAAGAACTAACTTGTATTTTGACTTACTTGACAAAAGAAGTTAAGTTTAGAAAAAGAATCATTAGCATGAATTTGGGGCTACCTACTCCTATCTAATATCTTGATACCTATGGCGATGAACAAACTAAATCCACAATCAAGTGTTGAAAGGACTTAGGGTGAAATTCTTCTAATTGGGCTAACAAACTTTAAAACCCGAATAGATTCATCTATTTTGCACAATGAACACACTTGAATGAGTCGATAGTGAATTATCTATTTGAATTCCAGTATATAGGAACATATCTCTAGTTTGTCCAATATATATAAATTGGTGAAAGTGATAATGAATTTGCACTATGTGATTTAGGGGCAATTATAAATCTAATGCCCCTATCAGTATTTAAGATACACGGCAAGGGAGAGTCGCATCTTACCAACATCAGTCTATTATTGGCTAATAGGTCCCGTGTTGCTCCTGACGGAATAGTTTAAGGCGTGCTCATTAGAGCTGGTAAATTTGTAATTTCTACCTCTTTTTTATAATTCTTGATTTTGAGGCAAATATCGGGTTTCTAGTCACATCGGGATGTCCATTCCTAGCAACTAGGGGGAACACTTATTGATTGAGATCCAACCAGATGAAAATGTGGGTCAACAATGAAGACATGACTTTCACATTCTGTAAATCTTCACACCCTCACACTATAGAAATCTACGCTGAATCAAAGAGGTGACCAAGATTGAGAGCGAAATTATAAAGAGTGAGTATGGTTGATTGCTCAAGGTGTTGTGAAAGCATGAGTAAGTAGTCAAATGGCTCGAACTTAAGCTAGAAAGTAGAGGAGAAAAGAGGAAGCTAGAGTAAAATGAAGAGGGAAGACCCCTCAAGATGAAGACGAAATGAAAAATTGCTCGTAAGAGTAGAAAATGAAAGAGATGGTCTTGAACGTCAACTTTAGTCATTCCTTGATATTGAATCAAGTGCTACTTGGGAGGCAAACGGTGATTGTAATTGTGTAGGAGATTCCTTTTTATTAATAAGAATCAAAAAATAAAATGCTAATAGCCAAGATTGCTACCAGCTCATGTCTGTGCCAACCAAAAACAAAAAGCCCAAAATAGGAAATATATGCAAACTCAATCCAAAAGTGATTGAGTTCTTCAAACTTTACCCCTAAAAAATAGGGTTTCCTATTTCCTTCTCTCTCAATATTCATCTCCACTACTCTTCTGGTGCTATGTTCCAATCTTTGTTTAGATGAGCTTTGGTTGCATTTCTCCTCTAGATCATCAACTTTCTTCACACATGGCCTTGTCAGTGTGCATTCAGCTTGCAGAAGTGAAAGTAATTGTGTAGGATATAAAAATAAGAAAATACAAAAAAAAAATTGTGTCATGATCAAAACTAAGGTGCTTGGTGAGAGGAAACCCACCTATCTAGCAACTATATGAGTGTTTTATAGGTATTAGGTTCCAAGAGAATGGAAAATGCACATTAAAGCACACAAGTGTAACGACTCGGAAAATGATAGAGTGAAACTAGAGCCTCATATGTGAGTTTGGAGTCGGAACTTAATGAAATGATTATATTTGAATTTGACCCAAAAAGTTCTTAAAAATGTGCTTCGGAAGTTACCGGAAACTTGTTTAGCTGTATATAAAAAAATCTGTTTTGTTTTTCAAAAATCCGACTTCATATTCTTGTTTAGGGGGTCAAATTGAGTGGGAAATGGGTCTAACCCAAATTTTAGAGCAACCGTATCAAAATCCGA
>JAJOOO010015525.1:0-38493 GCA_029582685.1 Solanum piurae | reverse complement strand
TAATTGTTGTTTTTTTGGAAGTACTTTGACTAATTGAATATAATTGTGGGTTAAAGTAAAGTCTAAACCATTTTCCTCGTGGGATCGACCCCAACCTATAAGTTGGGTTCTTTACTTGATAACGATCGCTTATGCTTCTTTAGGGAGGTGTAATTTGAGCGTACCACCAAGCACGGTTGATCTTCGTCATTCCATTAAGGAGAGTTGATGCTATTTCAAATGGTTACTGCATAATTTCTCCTTGGACAAGTTGATCAGCCACACCCTTGTTGACTAAATCTAGACTCTGGTAAAAATGTTGTAACAACACATTGTTCGGGAGTCCATGAGTTGGAAATTGGAGTAATAGCTTCTGAAACCTCAGCCATGTTTCATGGATTGGTTCACCATCAAACGTTTGAAACCCTGAATATTATCTCTCAATACCATCATCTTCGAAGGAGGGAACAAATTATGTAGAACGCCTCAGTAATATTTTCCCAAGGTGTAATCGAGTCTCTTGGTAGGTCAGCTAACCACTTTGTCGCTTCCCTCATCAAAGAAAAAGTGAACAACAAAGTCGAACTGACTCCTGTGAGATGTTCTTGAATGAAAATGGACCACACATATCCACAAAATTTCAGATATGGTCATGGGGATCCTCATGAGCCAGCCCTTCAAACAAACCTTTGATTTCCAATAGCTGCAACATCGTGCTAGTCACATGGAATACCACATTTCCCACGACTGGAGGCAACTAAATAGCACCTACACTACCCAATTGAGTTTCATTGACATCAGTCAAGTTACTGATGTCATACTGAAGTCCACGTTGGCTAGCGTTGCTCCCATTCACACTCATCTCGTCACCTATTCAAGAGCAGCCACATTAAACACAAAACAAAGTAAGTTGATTCAATTACAAACAAGATTAGATCACAACTAAACTTCACTAAAATAATTCTAAACACCACTCCCTGATAGCGGCGCCATTTTTGATAACGCTCAACTACACTTCATCCAATTCTAAGTGTAGGCGATCACAATCTAGTATAAACCCAACGAAGATCTGGGGTCGATCCAACATAGAGTGATACGGTGGAGAATTCAATTATGAAGTGAAAGATGTGTTCTACTCAATTGTAGTATCGAAACAATTAAAGTAAAATTCAGGGGTTGAAAACAAGTGTTAAATAACAACTACAAAAATAGGAGAATATTCAAGTAGAGAGGGATCCTTGGGGATGTGATCGATTAATTTACAATTTCGCTATACGGGTGATTACTAATTACTGAAAATCATTGAATCTTAGTGGGTAGGCTAGACTCTAGATGCAATAGCCATATCTCGATCAACTATCACGATTCAAGCGAGTTTTTTCAAACCTCGACAAGCATAACAATTATAAATAGCCTAAAACCTCAATTTACCTACTCTCTCGAGCTAGATATGTAGGATCAAATTAAGACTCACTTTCTCAAGCTGAATCCACAACAACCCAATCACTACAATCATCAATTAATAACTTTAACTCTAAACCCTTTTTCTCAAGCAAACATGGAATACTAAGCTAGAACTGTATTTGCAACTACAATTCATGAGTTAAAACACAGTTATCAATCAAACCCACTTGAAAACAACAATTAAATCAGTAATTACTAACACCCATAAGCTAATTATGATAATTAATCACATAATCACAGCCCCAAGAATGGGGGTTTTAGCCACACATTATAAAACCAGGAAAATATTACCAACTATGATCTCCATCAGGTGGGTAACAAAATTTTGGTCTTCACAATGCTTAAAATAAACTAAAAATCAAAGCCCACTCAAAATTCTACTCAAAATCTCTAAAAATAGTGTTTGGGATCAATAACTCAAAGTAAGAACTCTCAAACACTCAGAACATTCGCTCAAAATTTAAAACTCTCGGAACTCATTTTCATCATTTAAAAATTTAAATTTATACTCTTCCCAATTTTCAACTTTTAGACCAATCAGCGAAATTAGTCGAGCATCGCCGACCAGGTCGGCGATGCGCCAATTGTCTCTCTTCATCGCCTTCCTAATTTACCTCTTCACAATTCGACTTTTGTAACTTTAGGCGATCAGGGTTCTTGTCGCTGATCTATTTGGCACTTTGCTGAAATTCCATTTCTATTATCAAGTTGGCTTTTCTCCAGGTCTGGCACGTTGTAACTTTTGGCGAGTTGAAGTACCACTCGGGGAGTTGCCGAGTGGTCTTGGCAATCGTCAGCTTTTCTTGTCTTCAACTTTTTTAGCTTTTCTGCTCCTTTTCGCCTGGTAATGTCCTTGCCTTGCTCTTTTTCCTTCATTGCAGCAAATTAACACTAAAATATCAGTTTAGAGCATAAAATAGGCATTGAGGACACTAAAACAATGAATATTAAGCCCTAAATGAGTCGACATCTCAGACTCATCACTTGTGTCTTTGACTGATGATGGAAAGAGATAAATTGAAGTGGGTAAATAGCTTGGTATATGCAATTTAGGTTTGATATCTTTAGTTTGCTCGAAAGAGAAATTGTGGTTCAATTGTAGTTGCCAAATCTACTTGAAAGAGAGATTTCAGTAAGGTATTGGGTTGATTTGTGATTCATATAGATGATACTGAAAGGATATTCTATGATATGATGCTTTTAGATTGAAAGAAATTAGTGTTATTGAAGATTACCCAGCTTATCCATGCTTGTCTAGCACTATTGAGCTGCACTTTTACCCTAATTTGACATCAATCCTAATCCCCTCACCCCTAGATCGTCTCTTACTTGTTTGAATCCCTGATTTTAGTTTAGTTGTGATAATTGATACAAAACTCTTTTCGTAAATTTTATGGAATCAGCCTCCCTTTTGTTCTAATTACTACAATGAATTGGTTTGAAACTCTTACTTTCCTAGTTGAATTCCTTGCATTATATCACTCTTTGTGGGATTTCACCCCGACTCTCTTGTTGGGTACTTTTATTGCTAATGACTAATTACTCTTCTAATTGGTTTTTAGAGTAAGTTGAGAGTTATCACTCATATCTAATTGAGTACCTAAGTCACACTATAAATCTCTTCAGAAGTTAGAAGTGAAGAGTAAACCTCGATTCGAAACAATATAAATGGTCACCCCATGCAACTAGACTTTTAGTCTGATGTAAAGTAGAGCTAACTTCTCTGTTGTGTACTTCACCTGAACCAAAATGAAATGGGTGGACTTGTCAACCTATAAACAACCATCCAGATGGAGTCATAACCACCAACGGTGGTAGGAAAACCTACTACAAAGTCCATGGTAATACACTACCATTTTCATGTAGGAATAGACATCCTCTGCGACAAACCATTGGCCCTTTGATGCTCAAACTTGACATGTTAGCAAGTAAAACACCTAGACACAAACTTAGTAATGTCCCTCTTCATACAACACCACCAATAATGCTTACTCAGATGCTGGTACATCTTGGCCTCTCTCGAATGAAAAGAATATCTAGAATAATGAGCCTCCTCCAAGATCAATATGACCAACTCATCCAGCTTGGGCACACAAATCCTACTCCCAATCCTCAATACTCCCTCGGAATAAAGTACTGCCTTCTTAGCTTCATCCCTCAAAACCTTGTCCTAAATAATACACAACTTCTCATCATCAAATTGTCTCTCTCCAATTTTCTCAATCAAAGAAGACCATGCCTCAATAAAAGCAATAACACCACTCTCCTCTGATATCTGCAAAAGGAAAAGATAGTTAGCTAATCTCTGAACATCCTTAGACAACGGTCTCTCCTCAGTCTGAATCACAATAAGACTCCCCATGCTAGAAGTCTTCTTGCTCAAGGCATCTACTACCACATTGGCTTTCCTCGAGTGATATAGAAAAGTCATGTGGTAGTCCTTTAACAAATCAAGCCATCTACGCTGCCTTATGTTCATACTTCTCTGACTAAAGATGTACTGAAATACTTTGATGATCAGTGAAGACCTCGCAATGCACATCATACAAGTGGTGATGTTATAACTTAAGCACAAAGACCACGGTCGCCAACTCCAAGTCATAATTACGGTAGCTTTTCTAATGGGTCTTTAACTGTCTAGAAGCATAAACAATTACCTTACCTTTTTTCATCAAAAAACCATCCAAACCCTCCTCGGGAGATTCAAGACAAGAGCCAAAGTCAACAAGGTCTTGAGATTTTGAAAGTTATCCTTACACTCATCAGACCACTGAAAATCCACACTATCTCGAGTCAATCTAGTCAAAGGGTTAGCAATACTAGAGAACCCCTGTACAAATCATCTATAGTACCCTGCCAACCCCAAAGAACTGTGAGTCTTGGTAGAAGAAATAGGTATCATCCAACCTCTGATTGCATCACTCTTGGCTGAATCCACCCTAATATCCTCCTTGAACATCATGTGTCTAATAAATTCCACGGAATCAAGTCATAACTCACACTTTGAGAATATTGCATACAACTTCTCTTCCCTCAGCCTCATAAGCACTATCCTCAAGTGTCGAACATGATCTTTCACAGTCCAAGAGTACACCAGAATATCATCAATGAAAACAATAAAAAATTAAACCAAGTAAGGATGAAACACTACGTTCATCAACTCCATGAACATTGCAGCAATGTTAGCTGATCCAAAAGACATCATCTAGAACTCATAATGACCATACCTGGTCTGAAAAGCTGTCTTAGAGACATCCGATGTCATAATCCTAAATTGATAGTAATCAAATATCAAGTCTATCTTAGAGATCAACGCTGCGCCTAAAGCTTATCAAACAAATCATCAACACAAGAGAGAGGATATGTGTTCTTTACTGTTACCTTGTTCAACTGCCTATAGTCAAGACATATCTTCATAGTCCCATCCTTCTTCTTCACAAACAAGGTTGGTGCACCCAAAGGTGACACACTAAGGTGAATAAACCCCTTACTCTACAAATCCTGCAACTAATCCTTCAACTCATTTAACTTTGTCAGGGCCATGTGATAGGGCTGAATAGAAATGGGCTTAATGACCAATTCCAAATTAATAGAAAAATCAATATCCCTATCGGAAGGAACACCTGGATGATCAATAAGAAATACATCTGGAAACTCCTGAACCATGGGAATGGACTCTATGGGAGGTGACTCAACACTAGTATTCTAGATAAAATCAAGTAGGACAAACACCCTCTATCCATGAATATCTGAGCACGGAGGAAAGAGATAACTTTGCTAGGGTAAAAACCACTAGCACCCTTCCACTCAGCCCTCAAAACACTAGATATCACTAAGTTCACAGTCTTAGCATTACAATAAAGAATAGCATGATAGGGAGAAAGCTTGTCATGACCCAAGGTAGACCCTAGGCATAACATGGAGTACAGGACCCCGAGAAGCCCTACACAAGCCACTTAGCATATATCATACAAGATAATAGATCATTAAGAGAGTTTAAAAGACAATTTTCAAAATTGAAAGAGTTTATAAAATTGAAGCGGAAGTCTAACAATGTCTTAAAGCCATCTAGTACCTAAGGAGTGATCAGGACGTAACCCTACATCACATAGAAAACAAAAAATATAGATAGATAATGAAATAAAGGCTCGATCCTTATAACATAAAGACTCATCAATCTTCAGTGTCTACTAGTGATCCTTAGCCACGGTGATGCGAATCTGGAGTGTCGGACCCTACATTTGGAGGAATATAGGCAAGAGTATGTATTAGTACAAAAATGTACCAAGTATGATAACAATGCATAAAGTATGAAAATCATGCTAAAATGGACCTTTTCATAACATGCAATGATCAAGCTAAAACATAATGCAAAGGGGTTAGGAAGCACAATTTATAGGAACATGGTCAATGCAAGCTAACTTCTTTAAAACATTCGTGAGATACATCTAGAAGTAACCTTAGTTCATTATTGTGGGAGATTTACCTTTAATCTTAACTCATCTTATCATTATGGGACATGGGTATTCGACTCTTGTCCTATCATTATGGACATGGGAAATCGCCTTTTGTCTTGTCATTATGGGGACATGGGTAATCGCCTCTTGTCTTATCTTTAAGGTTAATCGTCACTTGCCTTATCATTCATGGAAGGCACATCGAGTAGCCAATCCAAGCTAGGGTTCATTAGAATAGCTCCTAAATCTTGCTTTAAGGCTTAGCTGAGAAAACCTTTCAACTCTAAGAATCCTTTATGTGAGAAAACCCTTTCACAATCACAATTTCATGTGTATGTGAGAAATCCTTTCACAACAACAACAATCACATTGATACTTCACTCCCAAAGCATCCTTAAAACGTTTACATCATTTTCATAAAGAACATGTATATCATCCGTAAACTCATCTTTCATGATTCAAAAGCTTCATCATATGGATCAATTCTAGAAAAATATGGATTTTACATGGGTTTGTGGGGATTCAACTTAGAAACATTCAATTTATTCAATTAATGCATAAAAGACATAAAACAATCAATTGGATCAACATTGAAAGGAACCCATGTCAATTGAATAAAATCCTAGCTCAATTAGGGAATCTAACTTCACAAAATTGGAGAATTTAGGAACCCTATGGAGGAAAGGACTCCATAGTTAAATACTATCATACCTTAATGCAAAAATCTTGACTTCAATGGTGGAATTAGAGCTTGACTTGAAGCCCTAGTCTTCTTCTTCAAACTTCTAGAGAGAAATACTTGGGAGGGTAAACTTATTCTTCTTTTAGGAATTTGAGAGAATGAATTGAATTGGGAGATTTTGGAGGTAAAAACATTTATATAAGGTTTATAATAGAGGGTAAAACAACATAGTATTGGGTCAGAATAATTAAGAAAATACCCAAAATCCCTTCTTGAAAATAATTGTCGACCTTCCCAACGGCCAGACCTAAGGTCAGACCAAGGACCGTCCTGGTTGGTCATCGATGAGTTCAGAAACCATGAATTTTAGACTCCCAATGACGGACCCATATACAGTCTGTGGGTCTACCTACTGGCCGTACATCTCGGCCGTAGGTCTCAACTTTTGGCTCTGAGTCTGGGACTCACCTAAGAGACCTACCTATGACTCGTGCATAGGACAAAGGTCCATCTTGGTGAACCGTATACAAGTACTGGATTTTTAAATTATTGGAAAATTGGATTGGACACCCACGAAGCTTCCTATGGACCGTGTGTCAGTCCACGGGACGTTGGTGGCTTTGTTGGTACTAGCACTAGATTCTGGAAAAGCTGTAATTTCCTGTATTTTCAAATCTGAGGTGTTACAAAAGCAATCGATACCCAATATAAAATCAAAGTCCACCATCCTCAGAATAATCAAGTCTACCGAAGAGTCATACCCCGCCAAAAAAATAAGACATGATTGATACACTCGATCCACTACTAACGGCTCACCCACGGGTGTAGAAATATGAATAGGTACAGACATATGATCACACATCAAAACAAACCAAACAACAAAGTATGCAGACACATAAGAGAAAGTAGATGATGAGTCTGAGAGTTCAACTCATTTAGGGCTTTGTTTTGATATTTTTAGTGTTCTCAAATGCCTAATTTGTGCTATAAACTGATGTTAAAGCCTTGATTTTCAGGTATGTGAGCTAAGGAGCAAGGTAAGGACACTAACAAGCAAAAAGGAGCATAACAAGCTGAAGAAGTGAAGAAAAGAGATCCTGGTGATCGCCAAGACCACTGGGTGAACCGTCGAGTGGCTCTTCAAACCACTTAAAGTTCTAGTGTGCCATCCATGAGGGAAGAAACCAAGTCAGCGATAGAAATGGGCAGTTGGCAAATCGCCGATCGGTTCCGCAATGAGAAAATGGATCGCCCAAAGTTACAGGACTTGGGGATACTGAGAACCAATGCAAAATGGCGATTGAAGAGATAAAAGGGCGGATCGCTGAACCACTCAGCGAGCCCGACTTATCTCGCCTAATGACTTTTCAGGCCAAATTTTGGGCAACTATAAATTTAATTTTGAACTATAAATTTAGTATCTTGCTATAATTAATGAGAGTTTCTTTTGGAGTTTTAGAGTTCCATTGTAAACTTGTAAGATTTTTTTTAGGCTCAAACTTAAAGATTTAAAAGTGGGTTTTTGAATTTAACCTTTGAAAAACATTGTAAAAGCTTGGAGACTATTACTCAGCTGATGGCTAATCGAGTTGGTAATTGTTTTTATCTTTTTATGATGTTTAGCTAAAACCTCGATTCTTGGGGTGTGATCATGTGATTATGGGATAACTTAGCTTATGGGTATTGTTAATTACTAATTTAGATTATATATTGAAGTGGGATTAATCATTAGTTTTGTTTTAATATATGAATTATAGTTTCAAATGCAATTCTAACTTTGAGTTCTTAGCTTGCTTGAGAGAGAGGTTTTGGGACCAAAGCTATTGATTAATGATTTGTAGGTATTGGGTTGATATGGGTTCAGCCCGAGAGAGTGAATCCTAGATCTAATCTTACCCATCTTGTTCGAGAGGGAGGATGTATTAAGGTTGTGGACTGTTCCTAGTTGCTAATCTTGTTGATGTTCGAAAGAAATCACTTGAAACGTGATAGTTGTTTGAGAGAAAACTATTTCATTCATAGTCTAGCCTACCCACTAATATTTAGCTATTCATTAGTAGTTTCAATTACCCATATAGTTAAATTTTCCTATAATCGATCACATCCTAAGAATTCTTCTCTCTATTGTCATTGCATTATTGCTTGATTATGTTGTAGCTGAAAATTACAAACCAAAACCCCCCATCTGACCATTTAGACTTGTTTACATGTATTTTTTGATAATTTCTATTCCAATAACTAATTAGACCATATTTGTACTTCATACTTGAATTTGAACACGTACCGCTCCCTGTGGGTTCGACCCCAACTCTTTGTTGGGTTTTATACTGACTAACGATCGTTGGCACCTATATTTGGATGAGGTGTGCTTGAAAAGGTAAATCAAAATGGCACCGCTGCTGGGGAGTGGTTTTGTTTGAAATTCTTTTATTGAAGTTGAACTGTGATCGTTTTGGTTGTAGTTGAATCGACTTACTTTAGTTTTTGTTTTGTGTTGTTTGTGTTGAACAGAGGAAGAGATGAGTGTAAACGAGAGCAATGGTAGCCAAGTGGGCCACCAAGACGATATTGGGAATCTCAATGATGTTAATGACCCAATCCAATTGGGTGATGTTGTTGCAATACGTCTACCTCCAAATGAAGGGAACAATGTATTTCACATCACTAGCACAATGCTTCAGCTCCTACAATTGAAAGGATTATTTGAAGGGCTGGCTCATGAGGATCCTCATGAGCATATTCGAAACTTCGTGGATGTTTGTGGTCCGTTCTCCTTCAAGAAAAAATCACAAGAATCAATCCGTCCCAGGTTGTTTCCATTTTCTTTGATGGGTGAAGCTACCAAATGGTTATCCGAGTTATTGATATACCATGAGTTTATGGTATTTTTAATATATTTCACTTAACAGTTGTGTGTGTCTAGTGCCATTTTGTATTAGAACTAATGTTTATTGTGCTATATTTATAGGATATAGACTTGGACGAGGTTGAGAGAGAGACAAATGAAATTCTACAGAAGTGGCCACCCACGAAAGTGATCTATGGACCATAGGTCCAATCACGTTCCGTCGTTCGACTGGCGTGGAATGATCCTCAGGGAAATTTGACTAAGTGTGGAACTACAAAAGAGATGGACGGACCGTAGGTCGACCCACTGGCCGTCTTGCACAACAATAGATTGATTCAGAGATTTTGAGTTCCAGCTTCTGCGAAACAGTCTAAGTACAGAGCTACGGAAGGGACCTACAGACCGTAGGTCGATCCACGGTCCGTAGGTCAGTCTCATAGATTGAAGCCACGTCCAACAGTTTATTTCCTTATTTCATTTCTTTTTTATTTAGGACAAGTTTTTCTATAAATAGGGTATGTAAACCTCATTTTTGGGGGTTAGACACCATATTATTATTTTAGTTCTTGGTATTTTCTTGGGAATTAACTTGCAAACTTGAGCAATTTGATTTCCTAATTTCGGTTTATAAAGATTCTTGCTTTTAATTTCAATTGGAGATTACGGGTTTCTTCTACTCAATACGTAAGTTCATGAATTCTTTTTCTACTAATATGAATTGTGTTCTTTCAAGCATGAGTAGTTAAATACACAACTAGGGTTGTGAGAACCATGAGTAATTAACTACGTATGAATAATAACTAAGTAATTCTTAACTAGTTTTGATGCATGTATTGGTAAGTCTTTCACTAAGAAGTCTTTTTAACGGTGGCCAACATTAAAACTCACCTTGTTGCTATTTGCCGGACCAAGGAGGTAGTTAATAAGAAAAGAATTATCAATGGATATTTAGTGTGATACTATCTAATAGTCTAATTTCAATTGGTGCGAGGGTGAAAACTAAGTCATACATTGATGTGATGTCTAATCTGAGGTAAAGGTAAGGGTTGGTAAATTATACACACGTAGCCGGACAAAGGTGCGGGGTGAAATTTCTTATTTGGCAGACCAAGCACTTAGGGATACATAACTTATCATTTTGCATGTGATACACTAGGAAGGGATTACTATTATTAGGATTACCAAGTTAAGAGCTTATGGGGAGCACATACACCCTAGTTTCTCTCTCTCATTGATAACAACAAAAGTTCAAATCTTGCTCACTTATTACTTAACAATCAATCAGTTATTTGTTTCACAAACCCCCCCCCCCACCTTTACTTACTTGTCTCGAAAATAAGTTGAGTAAATGAATATAATCATAAGTTAAGTTTAAGTCTAAACCATATTCCTTATGGGATCGACCACATCCTACAAGTTGGGTTCTTTATTTGACAACAATCGCTTATACTTCTTTAGGGAGGTGTAATTTGAGCATATCAAATTTTGGTGCCGCTGCCGGGGAATAAGGCTTTTAGATTAAGTTTAACTACATTATTGAACTTTAGTCAATTATTTCCTAATTTTACTTTTACTTTTTGTTTTTGTTTTCTACAGGTTTCTACTCTAGTGTATGCCAAGTACATGGAGTCAAGGCGAACCATTGAACCCATATGATCCAGAGTTAAGCAGAACTTTGAGAAGGATAAATAATCAAGGGGTCCAACTCAACCCAATCGGTGGGAATCTAGGTGATGGAGTTGAGTTGCAGCCTGGTTTATGGTGATAATCTACTTGGAGATGCATTGAGGGTGCAAAATCTGCCAGAACTAAGGTTGCAAGATAACTACAGAGTCGAGTTTAATAATGTTGAGTATGAAGGACCCATTGTTCTCCCTCAACTACCTCCAGGGCATACATTCGTGGTGACTAGCAGTTTGATGCTGATGCTTACAACGAGGGGTTTGTTTTCTGGTATGGCTTCGGAAGATCTGCATGGGCACATGGCCAAGTTGAGGAATGTAAGAGTTGTGAAGGGCGACTGGAGTTGGATATGAACTTCATAGGGTTGAGAGTTGTCCCTCTACCATTGACCGGTGATGCTGCTGTATGGTTTTCCCGTACAACTCTATTCATACATTAGATCAATTGCACAATGTATTCATGACCAAGTACTTTCCGTTGTCAAAGAAGCTGAACCACAAAGATAAACTCAATAACTTCGTGGCACTACCTGGAGAGTCTGTGAGTAGTTCGTGGGATAGGTTCACTGCATTCATTAGAAGTGTTCCAAACCACCGCATTGATGATGAGTCACTGAAGGAGTATTTCTACACAGGTCTAGATGACAATGGTAAGGGTGTGCTTGATACTATCGCTGGAGGATCATATGGTGAGTGCACTTTTGAGGAGATCACTGAGAAACTGGAGAATATTTCCCGAAACAATAAAGCATGGAGCACTCGAAAGTGAGCACATTTGTAGTTCAAGCTACACCTAGTTAATATGCCGATGACATTCGTGAGGAGATGGCATAAATAAGGATAGAACTTGGGTTAGTATTGAAGCATGTAAGTGGAGGTCCATAAAAGGTAAATGTAGTGAATTACTTGACTAGGACTCCACCACCACCGGAGGAGGAATGTTAATTTGAGGATGATGCTTACTTGGTGAATGATCAGACGAAGGGTTTTCGAGCCAACACCCAAGGTTTTAATTCAGATAATTGACGCCAAGGTCATGGAAACTAAGGTCGGATTTATGGTAACTACAATCGAGAGGGTAAATATGTCCGGGATGGGAACTACAACCAAAACAACTATGGAAACATGAATGATAGAGTTGGGCCTTATGTTCCTCCACAAAATAGGGAATCTAGCAATAGGGAAGCAGGGGGTAGTATGTAACAGATTGAGGATATGATGCAGAAGATGATAAAGAGGTTTGATTCGACTGATGAGAATGGTAAGGCGATGCGAAACAACTTGTCTAGAATCGATCAAAAAGTTGATGCACATGCAGTGTCGATCAAGCAACTTGAGCAGCAGATGAATCAGTTATCCACTACAGTCAACCCACGTCAGCCTGGCATACTTCCTAGCAACAACATCCAAAATCCGAAGAATGATGGGCATTGTATGGCAGTCACTACTCGAGGGGGTAAGCAGACCATTGATCCATATATGCCATCTGAGGTTGAAATTGTGGTTGAGAAAGAAGATGATGTGATTGAGCTTATTGGAGAGTACAAGAATGCTACAGAGAATGAAGCAGAGATAACCCAAAAAGTTGTCCCCACGCCTACACCTCCACCTCCATTCCCACAGAGGTTGGTGAAGAAGAATGAAGAAGTGAAATACCGCAGGTTTATTACTATGTTGAAACAGCTTTCCATCAATGTTCCATTGATAGAAGCTTTGGAGCAAATTCTTGGGTATGTTAAATTTATGAAAGATTTAGTGACTTAGAAGAGGGCCGTGAGTTTTGAAGATGATGATAGGTTGCAACATTGTAGTGCTATTACTACTCGATTGCTTGTGCAGAAGAAAAAGGATCATGGTGTTTTTATTATTCCATGTACAATTGGGTTTTAGCATTTTGTGAAGGCGTTGTGTGATTTGGGTGCTAGTATTAATCTGATGTCATTATCTATTTACAAGAAGTTGTGTTTAGGAGCTCCAAAACTGGTTGCGATGCGATTGCTCATGGCCGATAGAACTGTGAAGAGGCCCATTGGTGTTCTCCAAGATGTACTTGTGAAAGAGGAGTCTTTTATCTTTCCGGTGGATTTTGTGATACTTGATTTTGAGGTCCCCATCATCCTTGGAAGACCATTCCTTGCTACTGGGTGCACCTTGGTCGATATGGAAAAAGGGCAGATCAAGTTTCGATTAAATAGTGAAGAGATGACTTTTAATATTTGTAGGTCCATGAAACAGGAAAGTGATCTCAAGTCAGTGTCCGTGGTGAATCATATTGTGGGTCACTGTTCTGATGTGTCTATTGAAGAGCGGTTGGGTGTTGATGCACTTGAAGTGATAATGCTGAATTTTGAGGGTGATGGTATTGAAAACTATGATGAGTTAGTTGCCGCACCTGATAGGTTCGAATTCCGTTCCAAACCGAAGAGATTGGAGTTAGATATGAAGAATTGTGACTCTCCACTTGCAAAACCGTCTGTTGAAGAGGCTCCAAAATTGGAGCTTACGGCTCTACCATCACATTTAAGGTATGTATTCTTGGGGAGAGATGGTACTTTACCGGTCATCATTGCAGAAAATTTGAATGCGGAACAAGTTGAGGCTTTGGTTTGTATGTTAAAGAGATTCAAGAGGGCTATTGGATGGACTATTACGGACATTATTGGAATTCCTCCTGGCATTTGTTCTCATAAAATCCAACTCATGCCGGGTCACAAGCCTAGTATTGAGCACCAAAGGAGACTAAATTCGCCTATGCAAGAGGTAGTGAAGAAGAAAATCATCTAGTTGTTGGATGCTGGAGTTAATTGTCCCATTGCAGATAGTAGTTGGGTTTGTCCTGTTCAATATCTGCCCAAGAAAGGTGGGATAATTGTTGTACCTAATGCGAGAAATGAGCTAGTTTCGATGTGTTTAGTGACTGGATGGAGAGTATGCATGGACTACCAAAAATTGAATGCGTGGACAGAAAAGAACCACTTCCCTATGTCGTTCATGGATCCGATATTGGACCGCCTTGCTGGTAAGGGTTGGTATTGTTTTCTTGATGGTTATTCGGGCTACAATCAGATCTTTATAGCTCCGGAAGACGAAGAGAAGACCACATTCACTTGCCTTATGGGACTTTCACCTTCAAACGGATGCCATTTGGGTTGTCTATGGCTCCAGCGACCTTCCAGTGTTGCATGATGTCGATATTCTCTGATATGTTGGAGGACACTATTGAGGTATGTATGGATGATTTCTCTGTGTTAGGTGACTCATTTGATGGTTTTTTGGATCATTTGGATGAGGTACTAAAACGGTGTGAAGAGTGCAATCTTGTGCTCAATTGGGAAAAGTGCCACTTCATGGTGAAAGAGGGGATCATTCTGGGTCATCGTATTTCTGAGATGGGTATTGAGGTTGATAGAGCGAAAGTCGAGGTAATAGAAAAACTTCCACCACCTATCTCTGTTAAAGGTATTAGAAGTTTTCTTGGGCATGCAGGCTTTTATAGGAGGTTTATCAAGGATTTCTCCAAAATTGCACACCCATTGTGCAAACTGCTCATAAAGGAGTCTAAGTTTAAGCTTGATGATGCTTTTCTGAGAGCATTTGGAGAGTTAAAGGAAAAGCTACTTTCCACACCTATCATTATTTCACCGTATTGGGGGCAACCATTTGAAATGATGTGTGATGCGAGTGGAGTGGCGCTTGGTGTGGTATTGGGACAGAGGCGAGAGAAGATTCTTCATTCTATTTACTATGCCAGCAAAGCTCTAAATGTGGCTCAAAAGAACTATACAGTGACTGAACATGAACTCTTTACTGTGGTTTTTGCATTCGAGAAATTCTGATCCTAGTTGCTTGGTACTAAGGTCATAGTGCATACTGACCATTCTGCAATGAGGTATTTGATGGCTAAGAAGGATGCAAAACCGAGGTTGAGTAGATGGGTATTGTTGCTGCAAGAGTTTGATTTTTAGGTGAAAGACAGAAAGGGGACAGGAAATCAAGTTGCCGATCATTTGTCCAGATTAGAGGAGGAAGCTATGCTCAAGTTAGGAGATGGGATGATGCGTTTCCAGATGAACAGGTATTGGCGGCTTCTCATGATCTTATTCCTTGGTTCGCAGACTTTGCTAACTACTTTGCAAGTGATCTGGTTCCATCGGATTTGTCTTTTCACCAAAGGAAAAAGTTTATGCATGATGTGAAGAAGTTCTTTTGGGATGAGCCTTATTTGTTTCGTATTTGTGCTGATGGGATTATTTGTCGTTGTGTGTCCGAGGTTGAGATGATTAGTATACTAGAGGCGTTTCATTCTTCACCTATTGGTGGGTATCATAGTGGTATTCGGACTGCGCATAAGATTTTGCAGTCTAGGTATTACTGGCCTACCATCCACCAAGATGCTCATGATTTCGCCAAGTCTTCTGATCGTTGCCAAAGAGAAGGAGGAATTTCAACGAAGCAAGAGCTACCTATGAATCCGATTTTGGTGATTGAGTTGTTTGATGTTTGGGGCATTAATTTTATGGGTCCATTTGTGAGTTTACACGGGATGAAGTATATTATTGTTGCGGTTGATTATGTGTCGAAATGGGTGGAAGCAATTGCGCTTTCAAACAATGAAGGTAAAAGTGTCACCGCATTCCTGAAAAAGAATATCTTCTCCAGATTTGGTACACCTAGGGCTATTATCAGCGATGGAGGTTCCCACTTCTGTAATAAGTTGTTCAAGGCGCTACTTGAGAAATATGGTGTCCGCCACAATGTATCCACTCATTACCATCCGCTGTCTATTTGGCAAGTTGAAGTGTCCAACAGAGAGATCAAACAGATTCTTGCTAAGACTGTGAGATAATAGAACCGATTGGTCAAGGAGGCTTGATGATTCTCTATGGGCCTATCGCACCACATTCAAGACTCCCATAGGTATGTTCCCCTACCAACTTGTATATGGGAAGTCTTGCCATTTGCCGGTAGAGCTAGAGCATAAAGCTATGTGGGCGCTAAAGAAGTTGAATTTGGATTGGGGTGCCGCATCGAGTCAAAGAGTAATTGACATGAATGAGCTTGATGAGTTTCTCCTAAGAGCTTATAAAAGTTCAGCCTTGTACAAGGAGAAGATGAAAAAGTATCATGATCAAAAGATTATAAAGCGTGAATTTGTTGTGGGTGATCTGGTGCTTCTATTCAACTCAAGGTTGCGCTTGTTTCCTGGCAAGCTCAAGTCCAAGTTGACCGGGTCATTCATAGTCACTCAAGTGTTCCCACATGGAGCGGTTGAGCTTGAGAACAAGGAGGGAACAAGGTTCAAGGTGAACGGGCAAAGGATCAAGGTCTACATGGCAAAGAGGAGAATGTGCAACAGGTGGTTGAGGCCTACTATCTTGATGAAGTCTGAGTAATCAAGAGGCATGTGTCGTGCCGCGACGTTAAATCAAGAGCTGCTTGGGAGGTAACCCAAGATGTACAATCTAGCCAATTATAGGTTTTCTTTTCGATTTAGGAGTTTTTTTTGTTTATTTGATGTTCTGTAATTCTTTAGATTGGTATTTTATTTTATTTTTAGTGTTGGCTAGATATAGAGTAGGGTCCATGTCTAAAAACTGTCCAGAAAATGTAAAAAGAAAGTCCTAACGGTTGCTACATGTGCAGGGATGAAAAGCCAAATCTGCAGAAAATGTCTGTTGCAGAGGTCTACGGACCCCATCGACGGTCTGTAGGTCAATCCACGGACTGTGAATGGTGTCTGTAGATCCCCAGGTAGGTCTTCAAATTTTCTAAAGTGTTGAGTGACCTACAGACCCAACCCACGGTCCGTAGGTCGACCCATGGCCCGTAGACGGGATCTCGTGGGTCCAAACCTAAAGTTTGCCCGACCCGACCCGGACATCTTTTAAAATAAAATCCTTCATTTTATATTCATCCCCCACATTCAAAACTACCTCCCAACTGTTTCTAACCCATTCCTCTCCCAAAATCATTCCATTAAACTCCCAAATCCCACAAATCACTCCTCATTCACTTCCCCAAATTCCCTTATCACTCTTCCCTCTTCCCAAATCCTCATCACCATTTTCCCAGCGATTCCATTGTCCGGGTTCGGTGTCGAAAGGCTAGAAAAATGTCTAAGGAGTCTATTGCATCACACATCACCCACTTCCAATACTTGTAAGGATAGCAATGAATGTGTTGTCGTTGTAATCAAATAACTCAGGGTAAATAGTCGAAATGGCAGTTTTGACTTAGGGTTTCTAGTTTTGTATGCTACAAAAGTTAAATAACAAGTAATCGGAACCCTAGGGATGACAAACTATCATAAATTATGTTGAAATGCATAATTAGACTTAGGTTGATTGTTTGAACTGTGGAAAAATGGTTTAAAGACCTGACCCACGAGACCCCGTCCACAAACTATAGGTCATCCTATGGACCGTAGATCAGGTCCGTGGGTCTGTTGCACATGGAGAATCCACTAAGTGTGGAACCACAGAGGTGGACTATGGTCCATAGGTCAACTTAGACCCAACTTTTTGGGACCTCTGACCTATGGAGGGGACCCACGAACCGTGGTGGTCACTGATGGTACTGTACAAAAAAACTTTAGTTTTTGTTTTTGTTCGTTCTTTAGTCTAAAAAAATTTCAAGTGTATTATTGGTTTATTTTGGTACTAATTCATCCTCCACACGTACCATGGCTCCCAAGAAAGCTCCGACCTTCGTCGTAAAAAGCAAGTCAAAATCTATGGCACCATCCTTTCGGCTAATTGATGAAGATACTGATACAGAGAATGACCCCGCATATGTCCCACCCACTACTAGGACATCCACTACGGCACCATGCACCACACAGAATCAAGCATGGCAGGTGAGTCCCAACGTAGTCACTGCCTCCCAGTTTGATGAGGAGGATACACTGATCGGTTCACTGGTTGGCTCTGAGTCTGCTTCTGCTTCTAGCTCCAACTTAGGCTCAGCATCCGGATCCAATTCACATGGTATGGCTGCCTCGTCTGATAAGTCTACTAGTGTGGGGGGCATTCCAGTGCTACCAAACACTGAGCCTGCTCCAGTTGCTGAGGATCCAAACCGGTGGTGTGTAAGTGGTCAGTGGCAAATTTACAGGGATGCCAGGATGATAACTGAGAAGGAAAGGATGGCTCGTTTAGTCTCTGATGAGCGTCGGGTTCACACAGGCATCTTGCACACCGCGCTCTCCATTCATGAGCTCTTCAAGAGACATAGGTACGAGTGGATAGCCCGTAGCCCAGGGTCCTATAGCAAGGAGATCGTGAGGGAGTTTTATGCTTCCTACGCAGCCACCCTCTGAGATTCCATTGACTGACGGGCCAAGCCTATTGCCCAGGCCCCATTCAAAGCTACTCTAGTTCGTGGGTTCCTAGTTTATATATCAGAGGTTACTATCCGCAAATTCCTTTATGGCCCGAGCCATACTCTAGAAATCAACACGGCCAAGTTTGATTATCGATGGGATATCGTGAGGAGCGGGGCATTCCAGAGGAATGTAGAGCAGAGGGAGACTTTATTGCACTGGTTGGCCCGTCACCTTGCTACAGACGGAGAGCGTGCCGAGTGTGTCAACACCCCGAGTTTAGGCATCAAGAAGGCCACCTTGACTTTTGTGGACAAATTCTTCTAGCTATTGGTGCGAAACAGGGTGTCTCCTACACAGGCAGACAATGTTCTTTCTTGGGACCGCGCAGTTATGGTTGCAGCCTTAGTTGCAGGGTTTGAGTTGGATTTTTCCTGCATGCTTATTGCGGAGATACACGAGAATGCCTTCAAGGACACCACCACTTACCCCTTTCCATGCCTCATTTTTCAGCTATGCAGAGATGCTAGAGTGCAAGTTTGGCATTGAGACAAAGTGATCCAGGCGACCAAAATCCTGGATATAGGCCTGATTCAAAATGAGGCCAATGTGGCGGCACCACGCAGAGAGCCGCAGGTTGAGGTTGCCCCACTGGGTGAGGAATTAGTTGTAGATGTGGAGCAGATACAGGGTCATGAGCCTTTCCCCTCCAATCACTATTGAGGATGCCCCGACTTTCCATTCTCTGGTCGCCAGTCAGGCCCCTAGCTCCTCACGAGTCACCCCCACTTCGGGGTCTATTGTCGTGACCTTAGCTCAAGTCCAAAAGCTGGAGGCTCAGATGGCTACCCTATTTTACCTTGTGAGGTCATGGATGCAGCGTGCGATTGAGGAGTCCGCGATTAGGGTTGAGTAGCGGATGGAGCAAATGATGGACCGAAAGGTTCAGGCCGTTCACCAGCGTTGTGATGTATTTATGCGTGTCCTGGAGCGACCAGCCCCCACCACAGATGTCTCTGCTTTCCAAACAGAGTTATCTAGTCTCTGAGATGATCTAGAGACCCTCATAGCTCCACCAGAGACTGAGCCTGAGTCAGCTCCTACGGCACCGATTGATAATATGGTGTTCGATGCTCTATTCGGGGATGAGATGCCACCTCCTGCTTCTTCTCTTCATGCTGGGAAGCGCCCCCGCTCCAGTCAGGTTTCTGATGATACTGAGGCCGGGAGAGTTAGCAATAGGGAGATCCAAGAGACTGAGGTGGCTCGAAGGGCATCTTTCATTGATAAGGAGTTGCGGAAATAGAGGATTAGAGAGATTGGTGTTGGTGCCTCTAGCAGTGTGAGCACCACTGATGGTGCGGTGAGAGCAGATGTTAGCACTACTGAGGGTGCTAAGACTGTTGATGCGGGCACTACTGAGGGTGACCCAATTGTTGATCCAGCCGGCTTCGAGAAACCAAACCCACCCGCTTGTTGATAAGTCTTCAGTTCTATTGATGTTTGCGTAATCAAGACATAACTTCCGATGCAAGTGTCTACGATCGTACAATAGTTTAGTAACCTAACCAAGGGTTGGGATCAACCCAAGAGAGTGGTTTTGAGAATTTATAGAAAAATAAAATTTAGTTCTAACTAGTCATTGCTAAAGACATTAACCAGTAAAAACATTGTAAATTAAAAAAAGGGGACACAAAAGTGTCAAATATCAAATGGGGTTTTCGTAACAAGTAAGCTAAAATTAGTGAAATCAACAAGGAAATCTAAGCAATGAGAGGGGGATTCTTGGGATGTGACCAGAATACGGGTTAATCTAAATTATTGGGTATATGCTTTCAATAGAAAATTTATAGAGTAATAGTGACTAGGCTAAGCTTTATGTGGAAATAAGTTCTCTCTCGAGTAACTTACCCCGTTTCAAATGGATTTCTCTCAGACACCTACTTGTCGCATGAAGACCAGCCTATGCCTTACCCCACTCACTCTCTCGAGCTGAGTGTTAGGATATGGGACTAGGGTTCACTCTCTCAAGCTGAACCTCATGTCGACTCACTCCTTAGGCCATCAACCTAGTAGTCTTGGTTTCGCGACTTCTCTCTCGAGCCAACCGAAAACACATAAATAAACTTGTATTTGCAACTACAAATTTGTTAAATTCATTCACAATTACTACACGAAATCACCATTAAACTACATCTAATCTATCAGCAAGCAAGACCCAATAATTATCTTAACCCATATTCGCTAAATCACACCCCAAGAATTGGGGGTTTTAGCCACACATCAAGATATAGAAATTTATACCTAAATGATCTTGCATTCAAATGGGTATAAAGATTTAAGTCTTGTTACATGCCAAGAATGAAGAATCCAAGAGACCCAACTCCAAATCTAGAAGATGAAACCCTCTTCTTCTTCAAGTCTCCAAAACCCTCTAAAACTTAGAGAAAAAATATCAAAAAGTACTATTCTATACGAAAATTATAATAATGGTTCCTCCCTAAAAACTTCAACTCTAACTAGTATTATAGTTATTACATATTTGTGCTGCAGCGGATCATTCGACGTTATTAGTCAGAATCGCCGATCAACTCGGCGATTCACCCTTTGGTGTAGTTCGTCGACGTCTTGCGCCAACCTTCAGCATCGTCGTGCTCTGTGTCATTGGGCGACATAGTACTACTTTGTGGAACTATTCGGCGATACGCTGACTGCTCCCTTTCTCCCGCCGACTTGATCCTTTCCTTCAGGGCTCAGCACACTAGAACAAAAGGCGAAGTAGGACCCTTCGACGACTTGCCAAGTGGTCTCGGCAATCCTCAGGCCTTCATTTCTTTGTTCTTTTCAGCCCTCTTCATTCCTTTTAGCAACGTAGTGTCCATACTTTCCTTCAAACTTCAAATACCTGAAACTTAAAGGTTTTCATCAGATATTGAGGTAAAATGAGTATTTGAGGACATATTTTATATTAAAATATTGCCCCAGATGAGTCCAATTTATGGACTCATCAGCTATGCGCCACAGGTTTGCTTCACCCCGTCCTTTATTATTTACTTTTTGTACATTGGGGACAATTGCACTCTATTTTGTTGGGGTGGGGTAAATGGATTGTGAGTGATAGGGTGAAGTCTGAGTAACCCAACTCATAATCCTCCCTTGGGGTTTTCTTGCATATGTTCTTTACCCCCAAAAGACTATTTTTAATTTATGTTGAACCGGCATGTGTTAGGATTGTATGTGTAGAAGCATGAGAAAGAATAGAGCATGTTAGCATAATCAAGAAAGAAAAATGATACCCATCCAAAATTTGTGATATGTGCTAAAATCTGTAGGCTAGAATGAGTTGAATGTGTTGGATCTAAGTATGACATGATAAAGAACCAATTTGATCTCATGACTTAAGCTCAAACTTGAATTGGGTAATCTGATAATCTGATAATGAAACAATGTGCCAGAGTGTGTGAGGAAAGTTGATTATTCAGACAGTTTGTGCCAATCTATAACTTGCCTCGTTGGTCCTGCTATGATGATCTAGGCTAGAAGTTGGGAAGTGATCATAGGCCCTTGTTCAAATTAGTCCACATAAGCCTAAAAGAATCCAACCAAATGAAATCAATGTTCCCTTTGATCCAATTATTTGAGCCTAAAATAGACCATTTCTTTTGATTCACCTAACTCACCTTCCCTAAAATAAGTGTTTTGTCCCCGGTCCCTCCTTGGACATGTGCACCTTGACTTAGGCCAAAAGCCTAAGTTGAGGGTGGCTAATACTAAAAGTGACCTCAATTGTGGCCCTGGTCCGACAACGAATATTGTGCACCTCAACTAATGGAAAATCCATAAGTTGAGGGTGGCTATGAAAGAGGAAACCAAAAGAAAAATGGGTATGGAAAGAGTTTTGTGTAGAAAAGAGAAAAAGATAAGATAGAAGAGGATGTGACTTTGTGCCAAAGAAGCAAAAAAAGATGATAAATAAAAGTGCTGAAAAATAAAGAAAAATTAAAGTGAAAAATAAAGGGCTACAAAGTCAAAAGTCACATCCATGGTGAAAAGAGTCAAGGGAAAGAAGGTAAAAAGGAAGGATGTCAAAAATAGGTCGAAAAGAGGTAAAAAGCCAATGTAATGTCAAGGAGGGCATAAAGTCACTAAAAAGTACCCAAATGTACCACACCTGACCTTGAGCCTACGTTACAAGCTAAGAAAGTCCTATAGTGATCCTAGCAACTAGTTTGGAGAGTCTAAGCATTGAAAATAAGGGCAAGCCTATGGCATTGAGGACTAACTGTACTTGACGTTACTTTTGAGCGTGAGTGTTGAATGAATCCGTGTACTCAAAATCATATTTATTGTGTAAAAATGAGATTTCGTTTGAAGTAAGGGCACTAGTTACATTGTTGGAGAGTTGGTACCTTGGTGATAGTGAAAAAGTGTATGTTGTGTGTCTATTGGTCGATCTTTGTCATATCTTGATCCACATGAGTTAGCTTGTTGAGTCTAAGAGAAAATATTTGCACTCAAAAAGGCAATCGGGATAGAGAGCCATGTGATTGCTTGAGTTTGAATGTCTGCTTTTATACAAGTGTCATTTAGAGTCTTAGTGTGTCGCTTGAGGACAAACAACGAATTTAATTTGAGGGTGTTGATATACCATGAGTTTACGATATTTTTAATACATTTCACTTAAGAGTTGTGTGTGTCTAGGGACATTTTGTATTAGAACTAATGTTTATTGTGTTATATTTGTAGGAAATAGACTTGGACAAGGTCGAGAGAGAGACAGCTGAAATTCTGCAGAAGTGGCCACCCACAGAAATGAACTACGGATCGTAGGTCCAGTTACGGTCCATCGTTGGGCTGGCGTGGAATGATCCTCAGGGAAATATGACCAAGTTTGGAACTATGGAAGAGAGTGACGGACCGTAGGTCGATCCATAGACCGTCCTGCACAACCGTCGATTGATTCACAGATTTTGAGTTCCAGCTTCTGAGAAAGAATCTAAGTTCGGAACAATGGAAAAGACCTACGGACCGTAGGTCGATCCACGGTCCGTAGGTCATTCTTGTCGATTGAAGCCGTGTCCAACAGTTTATTTCCTTATTTCGTTTCCTTTTTATTTAGGACAAGTTTTTCTATAAATAGGGTATGTAAACCTCGTTTTTAGGGGTTAGACACCATAGTATTATTTTAGTTCTTAGTATTTTCTTGGGAATTAACATGCAAACTTGAGCAATTTGATTTCCTAATTTTGGTTTATAAAGATTATTGCTTTGAAATTTAAATTGGAGATTACGGGTTTCTTCTACTCAATACGTAAGTTCATGAATTCTTTTTCTACTAATATGAATTGTGTTCTTTCAAGCATGAGTAGCTAAATCCACAACTAGGGTTGTGGGAACCATGAGTAATTAACAACGTATGAATAATAACTAAGTAATTCTTGACTAGTGTTGATACATGTATTGGTAATTCTTTCGCTTAGAAGTCTTTTTAATGGTGGCTAATGTTAGAACTCACCTTGTTGCTACTTGACGGACCAAGGAGGTAGTTAATAAGAAAAGAATTATCAACGGAGATTTAGTGTGATATTATCTAATAGTTTAATGTCAATTGGTCCGAGGGTAAAAACTAAGCCATACATTGATGTGATGTCTACTCTGAGGTAAAGGTAAGGGTTGATAAATTATACACACGTAGCCGGACCAAGGTGCGGGGTGAAATTTTCTATTTGGCGGACAAAGCACTTAGGGATACATAACTTACCACTTTGCATGTGATACACTAGGAAGGGATTACTATTATTAGGATTACCAAGTTAAGAGCTTATGGGGAACACATACACCCTAGTTTCTCTCTCTCATTGATAACAACGAAAGTTCGAATCTTGCTCACTTGTTACTTAACAATCAATCAGTTATTTGTTTCACAAACCCTCCCCCCTTTACTTACTTGTCTCTGAAATAAGTTGACTAAACGAATATAATCGTAAATTAAGTTTAAGTCTAAACCATATTCCTCGTGGGATCGACCCCAACCTACAAGTTGGATTCTTTATTTGACAACGATCGCTTATACTTATTTAGGGAGGTGTAATTTGACCGTATCAGTTACCAAGGGACTCCATCACCTCTTGGGATGAGCTGATCACAGCGTTCCAAGTAAGATTATTTCCTCTATCAAAGATGATGATGCTCAGAAATAGCATCCAAGGTTTCAAGCGCTTGGAAGATGAACCAAACCATGAGATGTGGCTGAGATTTAAGTAGTTTGTTCTTCAATGCCCGACTCATGAACTTCCAAACGATGTGCTGCTACAATACGTCTATAGGAATCTTGATTTGGTGAACAAAGGGGTTTCTGATCAACATGTTCCTGGTGGTATAATGAAACAACCCTATGAAGTAGCATCTCAACTCCTTGATTGCATGACCAAGATAAATAGAGCATGGTACACTCGTAAGGACCAAGTGTCTCCTCTAAATTTTAGAATGACAAAAGAGCAGATCAAAAAGGATCAAGAGAGGGACCAAAACACGGCCAAAATGATGACCCAGCTAGATATCTTGGTGAAAAATATGATGGGTAGTGGTGACAAGAGTGTTAATGTTGTGGGTGTTGGTGGAATGAACCCCGAAGAAGCTTAGTTTGAAACACTGTACAATAAGGAAGTGAACTTCCTAGCTAATTAAGGAGGAGGATATCGTGCAAACTATCCAAGGTCGGGTGGAAATCGGGGTTGGAATAGAGATGAGGGATGGAGATATTGTGACATAGATTGGCATGATCGTAACGCCACTTGGAAGGAAAGAGAGAGTGATAAGGACATGTACATCCCACCCCATGAGCGTCAAAAGCCTAAGGAGTCTGAAAATGTCCGTACGGAAGACATGCTCTCATGTATTCTCAACAAAGTTGAAGGGTCAAAAAAAGTGTTGAAAGATATGAAGGAGGATTTATGTACACTTAATCAGACAGTCACCTCCCATTCTGTGTCAATCAAGCAATTGGAGAACAAAATGGGTTAAATTTCTTCTCATTTGAATCCAAGGCCAAAAGGGGGCCTACCAAGTGATACCTTGGCAAACCCGAAGAATGATCCGTAAATGGGTGTTTTCATCATGCCACGACGTTAACTAAGGATCTTCTTGGGAGGTAACCCAAGTTTTTGATTTTGAATAACGGGTGTTGATTGTGCAGGTTGAAAAGACAAAAGTGTTGGAAAATGGGTATTTTGGCGAGCCAAAAGTCCAGTCAGCGACACGCCAAACTGGTCGGCGATCCCTGACTTGGACAGCCATCGGAACCACCAAGCTTGAAGGGAAACTCGGTAAAACTCAGTGGGCTACATGCTCACTCGGTGACTCACCGAACTGGTCGGTGAGCACGACTTTGTCCGCCATCTGAACCCCCAAATTGCTGGGAGTCCTATAAAACTTGGTGAGGTAAAATACTACTCGGCGCATCACCGAGTGTTTCGGCGAGCACAACTTACTCCACCCAAGGGAGCGTGAACTGCAAGGCTTTAAAGGCCAAATGGTTTAAAATTTTAAAATTCTTCATCTTCTCCCATTTTTAACCCCTGTACTCTCACTCCCCACTTTAAATATTTCATATTTTCTTGATTTTCCCCTTGTATCTTGTGAATTCTTTACTCGGATTTTGGAACTGTGCCGCCTAGCTATACAACTCTTAAATTTGGCATAAAGGTTGGTTTTCCAAACCCCGTACTTTAAATGTATTGTTGAAATAGAATGCAATAGGTAAATTGTTGTTGATTGTTCTTGGGTAGAATGTTTTAATTGTGTTTAAGTGTTGGGTTGTTGGTAATTTGTTTAAAGTAATGTCTAATTGCCTTAAATTGATCAATTCACGCGTTGTGCTTGCTTAAATCGAGTCTAAATTGTTGGATTGCGGTGTTTATGCATTGGGTCTAGTGGGGTGAAGTATTAGTAATCCCAAATTGTGTTAAATGATTTAATTTTCCCAATGATGGAGCGTTTGACGTCATTCTTAAGGGAAAAAGTCATCAAATGGCTAATTTTGGCCAAATCGGGGGAAATATGAGTACCCCAAAGGAATGGGTAGTATGGTTCTAGTGTTAGTTTGATGGTGTATGTGTTTAATTTTGAATTCAGAGGCTGTGGGCTTGATTTTGATGAGTGGGGTTGAAACAGGCACGTTGGGCCGTTTGGCGAGCTATGTCGTGCTCGCCGAGTGGTTCGGCGGTTCACCAAAGTACCCAACAGATCACTTTTAGTTTCTAAAGTGGGTTGACTTTATTTTGTAACTTTCGACGAGTTTCCTGAGCTCGCTAAGTTCACTCGGCGACTTGCCAAAAGGCTTTCTTGATCTCCCTTCTGCGCCCCAACCCCTAAAATATACTGTAACTTTTGGCGAGCTACTTCTAGCTCACCGATTGGTGTCGAAAATTTGCCGAATGGCCCTAAACATCACCGACATGTCTTGAATTTTGAAGATTTTTGCACTGGTATTTTCAGCGAGCCCGATCTGGCTCGCCAAAGTGACTCGGCGACTCACCGAACGGTTTGGCGAGTCTTTCTACAGCCTATTCCTTGCATGTTTCTTGAACCTTTTCAAAGTGTTTCTCTGTTGTTTTGCAGATATGGATAGAACTAATTTGAATGATAGTGGCATGTTGCCCCGAAAGAGGGCACGTGGAGTTGTCATCAATGAGGAAAGAGTTGCTTCCAAGGTTAAGGGCAAGAAATTACCTTCGAAGGGAGGCAAGGGAAAAGGCAAAGTGCCCATCGCTGAGACACCGGAGTCTAACTCCAGTGAGGGAGAGTCTTATGATTCTCAGGCTTCATTCTCCAGGCTTGAGGCAGATCAATTACTGCATGCCCGTAAAGATGAGCTTCGCTCCAAAGCTCGTCACGACCAGTCTAGGATTCCAGAGCCGACTACTTCAATTTCAGCTCCAGTGCCTCCTCCAGCACAAACGGTGGTTCCAGCGCCACCAGTTCAAGGTCCTCCTCCCTGGTCACTCAATCGGTTAAAGTCTGTGGGATTGAGGACCATCTTGGAAGAGAAGATATTGTCCACAGATGGAGTAGTGTTCAAGCATTAAGACGTGTGGAACACCCTCAAGTACCACATATTCGACATCTCACCAGGCCCCGTGGCCCATACATTCCTACATGTGTCCGGGAGTTCTATGATTCTTTTAGTGACATGGTGCCTTAGGGAAACAAGAAGGCTAGTGCCTTCAAGCTGGTGGACTTCGTAATGGTCTGAGGGAGGAAAGTTAGATACAGTTGTGATAATATCAACGTTGTATTTGAGAGGGCTACAAATTTTGTGCACGAGTACCAGAGTATGATCACTACTAAGACTTGGATGACCTAAAGGGTTGGTTAGCCCATCTGATTTCTGACACCACCCTGAGGTGGATTGAGGCCAGAGCGCCGATCGAGAATAAACACCTCAATGTAGTTGCTCGATATTGGTTTGGATTCATCAGCAACACGATTATGACTTCACAAAATGAGTCCATTCTCCGCCACCCAAAGGCGGCCTGCCTTGGATCTATCATAGCCAGAAAGAGGCTTAATTTGGGTCTGATTATTGAGAAGGAGATGGCCATGAGGTCCAAGCAGCGCTAGACATCTCTCCCCCTGATGTTGATCACCGAGTTATGTCGTCGGGCCGGAGTTTCACGTGATGAAAAGAGGGATGTTGATATTACACCCACATCTTTCACTAACATTCAGTTTATAGAGGCCGAGTACACGAGAGATGAGGCTGACAGGAGGAGAGAAGCTCTGGTGGACACATCCCTGGAGGTCGACATTGATTCACTACCTGCAGAGTCGGTTATGCCTACTCCAGCCACTGGGCTTCAGGTACTTCCAGCTCCACTCCTTCTGACATTCCTAACACGTCTTCTACTTCACCGCACTTTAGATCTGCTGCTGGTATTACTTCCTCCAGGCCTCCGATCACCCAGGCCATGTTTCTCAAGATGGGGCACCTAGCCCATTCTAGTGATGTGCGCCCTTCCCGGCTAGAGGCTGCAGTTCTCGGGATGATTGAGAGAGCTCTTATTGATGCACGGATGCCTCTCAAGGATTCTATTGATACCCTCTCAACGAGAGTAGAGGTTTGTGAGAGAGGACATGGTGCTACTGAGGAGGTGACGACCTTGAATGCCGATATTATTGAGCTGAGAAAGGATGTGGACCATATGAAGTCCACAGACTTTACTTCGCTATTTAGGACGGTGGAGATCCCATATGACCAGAGTGTAGATGTTCCAGCCTATTCCGAGGTGCCTCTGGCTACTACAGTAGATGAGATTAGGGAAGATGTTGTTGTTTATGAGTCCAAGGCCGAGACAGATGAGGAGCAGCTTGGTGAGCGTGAGGAGGCTGTCTATTAGAACCTGGCGGACCTAGAGGGTGCCATGTTTGAGATAGCTCAATAAGCCTCCTTGAGGGATACTTCCATGGCAGGCTCCGATGGAGCCAAGGTTGATGAGACACCAGGTACTGATGCCCAGACAGATGGAGTGACTGAGATGCAGACTGCACCCAGGCTTAGCCTGACAGGATGACTTTTCCCCTCCCTCTTTGTTACTTTTTATACACTGTTTTTGTTTTCATTGCGTTTGAGGACAATTGCATTTTTTATGTTGGGTAAGGTGAGGTATTTCCATACCTACCTCTTGTGATATTGATTTTTTTTATGGTATGTTTTGTTAAAATTGGGCTTATTTGGTTTATCTATATATATCTTGGTTTTGGTATTACGGATGTTTTATCTTGTGGCCCATTATTTTGAATGAAAATTGTTTTGTACCTAATTTTAAAATTTTGCCACCTCTTGTGTGTGTGATTGTGGATGTTCTTGTGCAAATTTGAGTGTTGGTTGTGATCAATATTGATGACTTGAATATTGCTCTTAATTGAATGAAATGAATGTGCGGCTACGATGAGGAAAATTAAGTTACATAGGCAATATGTAAACTTTTAGCATCTCATTGTGACTAGACGGTTGTCGAATGAGTCTCTTGTAATGATCATTGCACGCTAGCTAGAAAGTGTAGAGTCTTGTTTGATATTGGTACCAATGCCTTATATGGCGAGGTCTTCTTGAACATTGTATTTGATGACACCTAGAACTTTCCCCGTTAGTCCAATTGATTAAGTGAAGTGAACAATTGAAATGATCTTAGGCAAGAATTTTGAAAAGTGAGCCAAATTTGACAATATACCTCTTTTATGGCCACCCTTGTGAAAAGTGTGAGCCTATCTTGGAACCTTTTGAGCCTATCCTTTTCTTGGAAGAAACTTGAGCAACTTTGACCTTTTTATCCCATCACCTATAACCTTCTTGAAGTATTGGTATGTTTGAATAGCCTAAGTTTGGGGTGTGGCGAAAAAAAAGGAAAGTCAAGAAGTGTGAAAAGCTCTCCCTTTGTGGACTGTTTTAAAAAAGATGGAACCCCTCCATATATATTTTTTTTAAAACTGAATAAGAGCAAGAATTGTGAAATAAAGCATGTGAACATAGTGAAATATTGGGTATTTGGTAATTCATGTCTAGTTGAATAATGGGGTGGAGTTTGGAACATGTGTGAATATGAAAGAGAAGGAGAAAGAGTAAGTTTCAGGCCATACTTCATGAAGGAAGAAGCCACTAAGCCTAAATGACCATACCATTTCACTCAGCCCCGTTACAAGCCTTACAAAGACCTTTGTGATCTTTAGTGAGCTTAAACGAATGTTGATTGGAAAATAAGGGCAATCCTATGGGTGAAGTCATGTATGTGTTCGTCTTTTTTAGTGTGAGAGTTGTATGTGATTTCGGGACTTTAAATTGTTGAAGATTTTGTGTGAATGTGGAATAATCTTTGTTGTGAGGGCATTTGAGTACCTTTGTTGAGCTTGAACTTGCATTTGAAGCAAGTATTGTAAACTTGAGTATCCTTGACAATTGTGAGTCACAATTTGAATCTTTGAGTGCACAATGGATCATTGTATGACTAGTTTGAACGTTGTTGTGTTCATCCATGTTGAATCTTATGCATCACTATTGAAACATTCTTATTGAACTGTTGATCTTGAGTTTTACTTGAGGACAAGCAAAATTTTAAGTTAGGGGTGTTGATGAGTCTGAGATTTCGACTCATTTAGGGCTTTGTTTTGATAGTTTTAGTGTCCTCAAATGCCTAATTTGTGCTATAAACCGATGTTAAAGCCTTGATTTTCAGGTATGTGAGCTAAGGAGTAAGGTAAGGACACTAACAGGCAAAAAGGAGCATGACAATCTGAAGAAGTGACGAAAAGTGATCCTCGTGATCGCCAAGACCACTCGGGGAACTGCCGAGTGACTCTTCATACCACCAAAAGTTCCAGAGTGCCAACCAGATGGAAGAAACCAAATCGGCAACAGAAATGGGCAGTCAGCAAATCACCGATCGGTTTCGTGATGACAAAATGGATCGCCCAAAGTTACAGGACTTGGGGATGCTGAGAACTAATGCAAAATGGTGATGGAAGAGAGCAAAGGGCGGATCGCCGAACCACTCGGTGAGCCCGACTTATCTCACCTAATGGCTTTTCAGGCCAAATTTTGGGCGACTATAAATTGAATTTTGAACCGTAAATTTAGTATCTTGTTATAATTAAGGAGAGTTTCTTTTGGAGTTTTAGAGTTCCATTGTAAACTTGTAAGATTTTTTTGGGGCTCAAACTTAAAGATTTACAAGTAGGTTTTTGAATTTAACCTTTGAAAAACATTGTAAAAGCTTGGAGACTATTACCCAACTGATGGCTAATCGAGTTGGTAATTGTTTTTATCTTTTTATGATGTTTAGCTAAAACCCCAATTCTTGGGGTGTGATGATGTGATTATGGGCTAAATTAACTTATGGTTATTATTAATTACTAATTTAGATGCTATATTGAAGTGGGTTTAATCATTAGCTGTGTTTTAATCTATGAATTGTAGTTGCAAATACAATTTTAACTTTGAGTTCTTAGCTTACTTGAGAGAGAGGTTTTGGGACCAAAGCTCTTGATTAATAGTTTGTAGGTATTGGGTTGATAAGGTTTATCTCGAGAGAGTGAATCCTAGATCTAATCTTACCCATCTTGCTCGAGAGAGAGAGGATGTATTAATGTTGTCAATTGTTCCAAGTTTCTAAGCTTGTTGATCTTCGAAAGAAATTAATTGAAACGTGATAGTTGTTCGAGAGAAAACTATTTCATTCATAGTCTAGTCTACCCACTGATATTTAACTATTTATTAGTAGTTTCAATTACCATATAGTGAAATTTGCCTATAATCGATCGCATCCCGAGAATTCTTCTCTATATTGTCATTACGTTATTGCTTGATTGCGTTGTAGCTACAAATTGCAAACCAAAACCCCCTATATGACATTCATGTCACCCCCTTTAGACTTATTTACATGTATTTTTCGAAAATTTCTATTCCTATAACTAATTAGACCACATTTGTACTTCATACTTGAATTTGAACACCTACCGCTCCCTGTGGGTTCAACCCCAACTCTTTGTTGGGTTTTATACTGACTAACGATCGTTGTCACCTAGAATTGGATGAGGTGTGCTTGAAACGTTAAATCAGTAGAGCCTGATTCAAACATATAGAAGCAGATCGATGGTAGATTAGGACGACACATGTGATAACCTTATCAAAAGCCTTAACTTTTGGCCTCCCCATAAACACATAACAATGGCCCCTCGACTATCTCCAGCCTGAATTGTACCTCTACCTCCACTCTTCTGACCCATACCACTACTAGCACCCCTACCAAGAGCACATCCACATTTACTTGTCTGAACTCTACCTCGGCCCTTAGCCTGAGGCGCCAGTGATATAGTCTAAGCTGAATAACCCGTATAAAGCCCTCCCCGAACACTCTAAAAAGGCATTATCAAATCATATGATCAAGATCTCCATAACTAAAGCAAAATCGTTGACCCGGGGATTGTTAAGATGATCCAAAAGAACCACTACAATTGCCTCTCACCGCAGATCATGGTTGTGAGTCGTAAGAACCCTGACCTGCACTGTAAGACTTGTGAGGTGTTATACCACCCTCGGATGTTGGCATAACTACATGAAATAGAGTCTGGCACTGGAAGGAACCACTCCCTCTATTGGATCCCTACCTCCAAGGCACTAGAAAAATAACCAGGGGTATGGGCCCTCTTAGGGTCCCCGAACTCCTCTCTCTCCATCAATTATTCTTCTTTGGTGGCACTCACAATGAACTAGAAGGAATCCCCCTAATGAGATGCTCTAAACACTATTGATTGGATAGAGAAAGACAACCCTCTCACAAATATATAGATCCTCTCCATCTTATCAGGAATAATGGTCAGAGCATGCCCAGATAGCTGAGAGAATTGAGTCTTATACTCAATAACCGTAAGGCTATGTTCTCCTCTATAACGCTTTAAGGGATGAAATGATCATAAAAGGCATTGGCAAACATCTCCCAGGTCACTGGCGTAGATCCAAGTGGAGAAGACCCTGAATAGGCTCTCTGCCACTCCCTTGTTGGCCCTTGTAATTGCAGTGTAGCATACCATACCCAATGTGACTCAGCTAAACCAATACTCTCTAGTAACTCTCTACAAGTGGTCAGAAACACATCATCATGCTCATTATTTCCACCCTAAAACTGGGGTGGATCCATCTTTCTAAACCTCTCATACATGCATTTCTCATCCTCCGTCAACATAACCATATGTGCACCCTGAACCCCAACTGTCGATGTAGGATCACCCTAAACCATTGAGCCCACTGATGATTGCCCCACTAGACCTTGAACCAGTGGATCATGTCGCTTCTCTAGAGTTCGATCCCTTACTTTGGTCTAAGAACCATGTGGTGTTCCTGTTGCACCATCACCCTGAGTAAAACTCTCAAGTACACCCCACAACCCTCAATAAAGTATCTTGGATCAATGGTGCAGATGTGTACTCCAAAAGAACCTGGCGTCTCTAACATCAACATCTGGCTTGAGAGAGACACATATGCCATAACCTCTTGTTGGTGCCACTCCACAGGCATAGCCTCCGCCCCTAGCTCGGGCTCTACCTCTACCCCTTGGTGGGGCCTTAACAAATGGCTCGGGGCTTGCCTCTCCTCCTCTACCACAAATTGTAGCTCTACTCCTCGTCATCTACCAAAAGAAAACATGACAACTTAGAACTATCAAAAAAAACCATGCATGATAAGAATTAATGAATAAAAAGTAAATTTCCTAACATTCTTCATAGCCTTTCGAAGATAAGCACAAACGTCTCTATATCGATCCTCGAGACTCTACTAGACTTGGCTTGCCACATGTGAGACCTATGAACCTGCGACTCTAATATCATTGTCACGACCCAAAAACGAACATGCTGGAACTTATCTTATCCTACTAAGACAAGTTAGCATAAAACCCAACATGAAGGATAAATGTGAAAGTAAAACAGAATGATAATACCATCAGAATTTCAGGAGTGTGGAAAACATAACATAACTCAATAATAACCCCCAAAATTTTGTTGTCACATGTACAAGCATGGAATGTAATACAATGGATTTGAAATAAATATAAGTCTCAATGTCATTGTTTCTATAATAGAACAAGATCATAATAAAGGAGTAATATTTGTCTGCCAAGATGACAAGAAGCCACCTCACAACTCTCCACAATAAGGCTCAGTAGAAGACAAGAATGAGTAATCATGATAATCTGGGTTCGTAACCTATACAAGTGTAGTAGCAAGGGAGTGAGTACCAAACAACAATGGTACTCAGCAAGAAAACCCTATAACCTTAGTATGCAATAATATAGAACACATGTACTCTAACCACATCATCTGAACCTCCACAAGTACAGCCTGCAACAATCAATTAGCCCAACCTATAAATTCTCACTCAAATACAACAGAGCATGAAAGGAATATCGCAACTCGCACCTTAACACATATAGTCAATTACCACCATAATTCTAATCCAAAAACCATAGTTATGTATCATCAGTCATAAGGGATAAGAATCAAATGAAGTGCAATACAATAAAGTGCAATGTCATAAAGAGTAATTCATGTATGTCTTAATGATACACACCCGTTGTAACTCAACCAGGGATCAATGGGGTACATAGATGTTCATGCATCCGTTATTGCATCTGACACAACCCTCGTTAATAGAATATGTCGCAACGTGTGACACATCACTCAATTTATAATATCCATCATAGCGTGTGACATGACCATTGAAATGGTGCATCCTCTTTGGTTCTTTATTTTTCCTCAATATCACACACGCATCATAACATTACCTCAGAACCAATGCAAAAAGGCATGTACATATGCTCAAGGAAAGGATGATATTACAACATAACCAATCAATCGTAGTTAATCATGTAATTTCATCATTGAGAATTAATATAGTCATCCAAATATCCAAGACACAAATCATATCACAAATCAACAAGATTCTTCTTTTACACCAAGTTTTTATCAGAAGAAATAATCATTTTTTAACACTACAGAGGATATATAAAACCCTTCCCGAATCTCATTAGTCTCAATCACACAATGGCATACAAGGTTCAACATGTTTAACAAAGGATTAGAGAGTACACTTGTCTCAAACAAATAACCAATCAAGTTGACACTTCATCTTTCCTTATTGTTGGATCTTTAAATCAACACAATCTATTCAAATAAGTAATCACTATACGAATTTGAAACTCAGAACATTTATATTAAGGTTTTTGAAAAACTAACCCAAATTGACCCAAAAACCCATTTTTGAAAATGGGGTCTAAATCTAGAAATTCTCACAAAATTATGTTACCCAAATCATTTGGAACCCACAAGTGAAAACCAACTCAAAACGGAGTTGAAATAAACCATTATTTCTTTAAAAGCTAAGTGCTTGAGAAATTCCCAAAGTTTGAACCCAAATCTAGCAATTAAGTGGTAAAATATTAAAATAAATAATGGGTAACAGAGATGGAGACTTAAAAATTGTTATCCGATTGAAGATTCTTGAAAAATACTTCCAAATTCGCCTATACCGAGCTCATAAGACTCAAAATGGAGAAATGGGGTTGAAACCCCGATTTTGGAAAAGAATTATGTCCACGTCAAAACTGATCAATGCAATCACGACCCCAAGCCACGCGATCGCGATAAGTAAAGTAGTCAACAACCCACTGATATTGATCATTGTGATCCCGATAGGGATCCATGTGATCGGGATGACCCGAGGACTATCTCTACGTGATCGCGGCAAAACTTCACGCGATTGCGATGAGTAACAATCATTCCCCATGTGATCTTTATAGAGAGCCTTGCAATCGTGAAGAACAAGACAACATGCACTAGAACACAACAATTCAAACAAGGCATAAAGTCACTGAATGGCCCTTGAGATTTTTTTGGAACCCCGAGTACACAAATCGGGTATGCTACCCAACTAAAATTGATGTTACGGACTCAATGAAATCGTCAAAACACAGATTCGAGGCCTCCTCGACCCAAAACATGTGATAGTCATAATAAACTAACTTAACGCTCAAAATACCAAACTGCCCTCGGAACCTTTGAAATATCAATCCTAGGCCTAAAATCACCCCACAAAACCAATGGAATTGTTGGAATTCTGAGCATCTGAACTCCAAATATTGACCAAAGTCAACTCAACGTCTAAATATATTCAAATTTCTAACTCTTCACCTCAAATCCATGAAACAACTCCAAAACAAAAAAATGACAGCATTCTTAGACCAAATTCCACATTTTGAAGTTGATAGAACTAAGAGAATTCCATTTCAAGACTTAAAACTCTTATTGCTACCAAACCCCATTTTTAACAACTTTGAACCTTTAAAAACTCAAAACTTCTAAAAACTATAACTTTTCAATCAAATTTTGAAACCAATCTCATAAATTGATCAAACATGACTCGAGACAACTATCGAGATGGGTAAAATGATAATTTTCTAAAAAATTCTAAAAATAACCTTTCAGGTCATTAAACAAAAGCTCCATAAAAATAAATTAAATCTTCAAGTTTTTACTCTTCGCATGCATGAGTTTAAATCTATATGATAAAAAATATTACTAGGTTGAAATACTCGATTAAATATATTTTCTTATTTTAAAACTTGTACGAGTGTTTATACATCAATATTTATAAGGAAGAGATGAAAGAAAATAACGTACATATCATCCAATAAAAAAGTCTAAGAAGGAAAAAAAATAAAAAAAGATCAGACGCCAAGAAGTATCTTTCCAACCTGTCATGGATGTCTTTATCAAATTTGTATCATTTCTTCATCAAACATAATCACTTCAAATATTTTTATGGATCGATTAATCCATATGTGAGCCTCTATCTTTGGCATGAGGGCATATTTTGAAGTCTTATATGTGGAGGTGATGTGCCAAGTAGTTTCTCTCTCAAAATAGGACGAATGAACTACACCGAAACCTTTTTCTTGCCAAAGCCTCAACTATATAGAATGATGCACAAAGTGCGGTTAATTGCCAAAATCACAATATCAAAGGAAGATTAACCAAGTGTAGTTTGTTGTCACCAAAGACATATTTACAAACAAAGATGCATCAAGTGTGGTTCATGTCAAATTCTTAACTACAGAATAAGATGCACTTAGTGTGGTTTGTTGTCAAAGCTGCAACTGCAAAAAAAGATGCACTAAGTGTGGTTCGTTGCCACCACAGCTACAAGTCAAAAGAAAGATGCAACTGCAAAAAAAGATGCACTAAGTGTGGTTCGTTGCCACCACAGCTACAAGTCTAAAGAAAGATGCTTCAAGTATGGTTCGTCTCCAAAGTCACAACTATGAAGGAAGATGAACCAAGTGGTTCCTTGTCAATTATGGGTTGTCTCTTTCATTTTTATAGTTTGATATTGAGATTGTTTTCGGTTTATCATAAATTTATAAAAAATAAATTGATGTATCGTATGGTGAAAATAGCATATGTGTCATATGCTCCCGTGCATGTCATGATAAATATAGTTCTATTAGCTTAAAATTTGAGTTTTCTCTTCATATAGATGTTGACAAAAGTCTCAAGCTATATGAAAATCAATACGCGGCTCCTTGGTCAATATTGATTCTTTTTCATTGAGTGGCAAGTAGGAAACTATTCATCCAGTCCATCTAGGGAAAACATAAATGTAATGACCCAAAAAATTATTTTTTTGAAATTATAAAAAAAACTATCGTTTTACCCTTTCCGATAGTGGTTTCGAGTCAAGTATGATCAGTCGGTGAAGTTGGTTTGAAAATTTTAAACTATTCGATAACTACGGTTATTTAATTGATGGGTATATATTAAATATTTTTTTTATTTAGTTGGTGGTCAATGGGCCGAATCTGAAATATTTTTTTTAAGACCCTATACCTTTTGGCCCATACATATATTAAAATAGATTAGTAGGATTTGCCACTTTTAGTACCTAATTAATTTATAAAAGAAAATAAAGCGGAGGAAAACCATAGCCTTGCATGCGGCGTCGAATGAAAAGGGACGAAAGATTTCAGGTAAACATTTAGACCAATCTTCAATTCCTTGGTGGCATACATTAATCACTTTATATAAAGTAATGTTATTATAATAATGTTATAATAATGTTGGATTTGAAAGCAAAGGTAGTTGTTGGCATTATATTAGATGGACGAGTGACTTTATGGACCTTCAGGGACTCTTTGATTGGTCAAGGACTTAAGGTAATCATAGGTAATCATTAAAATAAATGGAAAGATGAATGTAAAAGATTTAAGTGTTGCTACGTTTTCAGAGGTTACAGGTAGTATCGATTTTAGTTTTAAACTTATTTCTTTTTGCATTCATTAGACTATGATTTAAGTTCTTATATATTAGTATGTGTAATTAAATTTTGGTTGTATTATATTATATGAAGACTATTAGGATCGTATTGTTGGGAGAAATTAGGACTTAACCTTAGGCTTGAAACTTAGGAACTTGATTATAGATCTGGGTGAGTTTTTTGGTCTAGGCTAAACCTATAG
>JAJOOO010015524.1:0-30052 GCA_029582685.1 Solanum piurae | reverse complement strand
TCAAGTGTTGACCGGACTAAAAACTAAGTATGGAATATAAATATAAAAATTATATTATTATTATTTTTATTATCTTAAGGGGGAGTGAACTAAAAGGGAAGTATTTCATAAAGTGCTAGTCAAACTAAAGAATACAAGTAAAACTATGTGATAAGTGAAAATATAAATATATTTAAATTAAGCAAAAGAAAAGAAGAAATAATTTCTCTTGGGGGATTTAATTAAGTAATAACCAAACATAAAAGAGTTAGTCAATACAATAAATAAAACATGAATATAAGGGAGAGAAAATGTCAAATTTGGGCCCATTTTCGCCCCTTTTTACACTTGAAATTCTGTGTATACGTCTAGCGTATACTGCTGTATATGGGCCGTATTTAGGCTCGTTTTCGGGTATATTGGCATGCATACCAACCGTATACCATATATTTCAGCCTCCAAGTACTTGCGATTCGTTTTCCACCTATAATTCAATATTCTGAAACGTATATCAAGGTATAGTGTTGTATATCAGCATGTATACAGTCCGTTTTGGACTTCTCCAAGACCTGTACATCAGTCCCTGCCCCTGTAATTTCTCCCCTTTCCCTCGAACAAGATGAGGCTGACTCGGAGAATGATTTTTGGGCCGATGTGGCCTGAGGACAATGCGGGACGGAAGCTAAAGTCCATAGGACTCATTCAGAGAGATTACATGCACCAAAAGATAACATATAAGAACCAATACGAGTCAATCTCCTAAGTCAACGATTAATGCTTACGTAAAATCCATATTTTAGCATTTCTACAGAGAAAGACAAACAAATCTTTAAATGACAAAGAACATAAGCAAAGTCTTGGAATCTCAATATATAATTCATGCTTAATTCAACTTAGATCCCGATCATGTTTATGACTCAAACTAAATTAACACCTTACCGAACTAGATCTCTAAAGCCAACACGATTCATCCACTATAGAAAATGACACTAACTTCCAAACTTAACCATTACTAAAACTTGAAAATTTGAGCAAATTAACATGCTGTGACAGTCAGGAGAGGAATATGAGCATCAATTTTGGAAGAGGACATGAATTGGGGCAAAAGAAAACTCAAACAAAGACTACATGAATTCACTTTCTTTCTTTTTTCTTTTTCTTTTTTTTTGTAACTTTACTGCGAGCTTATGTCAAAACAATGGGCAA
Organism: Solanum piurae; assembly: GCA_029582685.1. NCBI lineage: Eukaryota > Viridiplantae > Streptophyta > Magnoliopsida > Solanales > Solanaceae > Solanum > Solanum piurae. Next base: position 28,867 of record JAJOOO010015524.1, on the reverse strand, counting down.
AGAGAAAACATGACAATAGCTCAAATATTTCACTCAAAGCAGCAGATGCTAACAAGACCGAGAGACGGAGAAGGCTTAAATCGACGAGCCATATACTATTTACACCACGTATGATTCACCACATAGGCTAGACTTGAAACCATAGACCTACGCAAATGACAATATCGACAATAACGAACTAAAGTAGCACACTAGAGGCTTGACGACAATGATTATAAAATAACACAGTTTCAATGACATTCAAGAGATAGGCTCAAGAAGAAGAACACAACAAGAAAAAATAACTCGAATAGAGTAGTGGAGAAAACACCAATGACCCTCTAAAGTTTTGACCCGATGTTGGACTAACTTATGCAAACGAATGGGAGTACACACAACATGCTAAGAATGTCATCAATCCCAACAACGAATAATAACTAAGAGCTGCAATACAGAGGCTTTCAAACTTCAAAACGCTTCTTAGAGACATACAAGGAGAACATTACATAAAAAAAAGGGCGTTACCTTTTTTGGGCAGCGAACGGGACAGGAACAAACTGATTACAAAAGAGCTTCTACCACCACGCGAGGTTCCGACGAAATTTGAATGGACAGAATGTAGCAAATGGGAGCAAAACTGAGCTAAAATGGTTTCGAGAAATTTTCGCTTGGGTGTATTTCTTCCACTTTTAACGCTAGCTACTTTCAATATTTTTCTCTAACATAAATTTCCAACTCAAAAGAAAAAATCCTCCCCTTTACCAATGAATAGAAAAGATGTTATATAGGGGAAATTAGGGTAAATTTTAGGGGGGAAACAGATAGAAATTGAGGCTAACTTCGAATTTCAAACTTCAAAAAAAAATTCACCATTGGGGGCAAGCATACTTTTCTGAGATCTTCAACCCCATTCCAAAAGAGGAAATGGGGACAGCCGCGTGCTGCTGGAAACGTGCGATTTGAAAAGGACGTAGAGGAAGAAAACAAAAATCGCAGCGTTGCTCACTGTGTTGGGGCCGTTACTGCTTCCGTCTATCGCTGTGAGCTCCTATTAACGTGAGGATATGGATGTTGGAGCTGGACTGGGCTCGTGATTTGCTGGGCTGCCGATTTCTGGGCTGGTTCGTTGTTCGAGTTTTTTGGGCTCGATTTTGCAGCATACTGGTTGAGAATTTGCTGGGTTTCGGTCTTGCGAAGGGGTGGGGTCGGGCACATGGGTTTGATATTTATGTTGTTATATTGTTTGGATATATTGTTGGGTATTGTATGCATATGGATTTGGTAGGGATTAGTATTGTTGGTGGGCTGCTGTACGTTGTTGTTGCTATTATTGTTTTGGGTTTGAGGAATTAAAGGGGTGGGCCAGATCTGGGAATTAACGGGGTGGGCCGGGGTTAATTGAGAAAAGGCCCAAAACTTGTCTTAAAATGGGTTTAGATGGAGGTAAGGGATTGGCTAGATTTGTAATAGGAATAAGACCATGTGGATTAAAGATGTAACCAAATTAAATTAATTTAGTAAATTCGGTTAGCGATTAAATAAGATGAATTAATACAAATTAAATAATGAGCTTCTTAATTTTAACGAAATAAAATAATTGACTTAATTATAAACTAATTAATTCAAAAGTGTAAACTATTATATAACTAAACTAATTAGTAAAATATTTAAGCAAAATAAAATCTTTTTGAGGTGATTTTCGAATATTTATAAAATATACTAATTATATATGTGATTGTATAACACATATATATTATTTAAAAATTATAAAAAGTGATAAACTATTCAAGATAACTTGAAAATATTTTTATTTTATTTTATTCTTAAATTTTATAAAACTAATTATTTTAAATCGTTTAAAATTGTAGAAGCTCGATGATTAATCTATATTGTGGAGGTCCAAAATTGGGTGTCAACACATACTAAAGTTGATGAAAAATAGGATATATAGATTGGTCCTACTAGAGGTACTGTGTTTGGCCATAAGTACTGGCTCACTTAAGATAGCGTTTGGCCAAATTTTTGACAAGTCAAAAAGTGATTATTTTTATATGTTTTAGAAAAACCTAGCTACATAAATCTCATTAGTATAAGAGTTAATAATTACTTAAATATATTATAGTTTGTAATATTATGAATTTTATCAAATTTTGGTGCATTCATATATGTATCTCGGGATATATGAGGTTAAAATTAGGTGTAATTTGTTTCAGATATATTGTATCCATGTGGATTCGCATGTATTTGGAATAAATATACATATCCCTCTCGCTTCCCTCACATCTCGCTTGCCACTCTCCTACGTATTTGAGAGATACATGTGAATAACACCAGATACATATAGATAGATACATGTATCTAGTGTGGTTCACATGTCTTTGGGATACATGACTATCTCCCTCCCCATCTCTTCCTATTTTAGTGTATTTTGTAGTAAAAATATACGTATCTAGGTGTATCTTCCTTAATATATGGTAGAAACTCTTAATTAGTGGTAAGATAAGTAATTGTTTGTAACTATTTGAAAGTATATGTAGAATTAATACATATGGGATGTTTTCCCTTTTTTAAAAATAAAAAGTTTAGAAAGTTGAGATGTTAATTTGGTTAAGCTTTCAGAAAATTAAAAAAAAAAGTGATTTTAAGTAGGGGTGTGCATCAGTTGGTTCGGTTCAGTTTTATGTATTAGTAGCGGTTCAGTTTATCGATTTCGATTTGTGAACATGTTAAATCGATAACCAAACCAGTAAGATATTTATTATCAATTTTTGGATAATTATTTTTTATTCTTAACGATTGAATTTTCGATTTAACTGATAAAAAATACTCACATGATCATATATACATCATGTTCATAAAAATAGAAATACTAGCGAGAATAGAGGACCAGCACTATGTTCAAAAAGTCGAAAAAATTGTAGCAAATCAAGTATGCACCAGCACCACCAAATCCAAATATTCCTAGCATGTCTGGACCTCACATGTAGCTCTCTCCTCTTGGTAATCACCAACTTCTTTTATTTCCTGTTTAGTTAGTTTGTGTGTTTACTTTATTAGGTAATATCTGAAAAAATAAATACACAAACTAGCTAACATTTACTTTTACTATATATATATACATAAACTGGCTGCGCCCATGGTGTTATGTATCTTTTATTTAGATGTATTATTGAATGATCAATTATTTTATTAAGATGTATTATTGAATGATCAATTATTTTCTCTCTTGTAGTTCATTTAAAAAACAATGTATCTTCCCTATTTCGGCAATTCCTTAATTATAACTTTTCAGGTGACATATTTAAAATTACAACATTAAAGAATATTTTGGAATATTTTGTATATCATTAGTTTAAGACCACAAGATTCGTAAGTTTTCTTTTTTAAACTCTGTGTCATGTCTAAACCAAACAAACAAATTGTACTTTACACTAAAGCCAAACATCATAAATCTAGGGTATCTAATTGGAAATACGTAACAAAGAGCTAGCAAGTGTATATTTTGTGTTTGTATAAAGCGAGAGAAAGACTTGATATACAAATACAAATATATATTTCTCCTCCCTACACACTTATAATTATACAAATACAAATCTCCCTTTCCCCAGTTCTGTTCTTCTTTCTCTCTTTCGCTTTATACACACACAAATTATACAAATAGAAATACATAATTTATGTTTGTATAAAGTGAGAAAGACTGGATATACAAATACAAATGTTTGAACTCGACTAAATTGTATATAAATACAAATTGTATTCAAATACACAAATACAATCATTGATACATATACATATTAGTTACATATACATAATTATCTAACCGATATACAAATACAATAGCTCTTTCAGCTCTCTGCCCTCTCTCGCTCGCCTCTCTCCTCCATCTAACATGTAGCCACAAGTCATAATTAGCAAATAATAACTATGGAGCCTAATTAAGTTGTTTTGAGTGGCTATATACGAAAATTCCCCAAATTTATTAGTTATGCTTGTTCCTCTTATGAAAAAATGGTACTTCTTGATTTTAGTTTGTTTATCGTATTTTTTCTCTTTGAGTTCATTTAAGAGCAACTTTCACATATAGCAAACATAAAATTCATATTTGTATGTTATAGCTATAGTTTGTGTAATTGCGCTTCATAGCAAACTTTATGTTTGCTATGGAGCATCAGTTTGTATAACTCGCTGGCAATGCTTCAGATTTGTATAATTTCGATGGCAAACCATTTGTATAAATCGATGACAACCTCTCGTTTGTATAAATCGTTGGCAGCCTCTCAATTCAATTTTATGTGTTTTTATATTTGCATAAAATTTGAATTTGTATTCAATTGGATCGAAATAAAAAATTTGTATATCAAATCTCTCTCTCTCTCTCTCTCTCTCTCTCTCTCTCTCTCACTTTATACAACACAAATTATACATAGTAATTTGTATAATATGTGTTTGTATAAAGCGAGAAGAGAGAAACAAAAGAGATCTGGGCAGGGAAAGTTCTGTATTTGTATAATTACAAGTGTATAGGACGAAAATATATGTATTTGTATTTGTATATACAGTTTTCTCTCGCTTTATACAAACACAAACGCATTTTATACATTTGCGTTTGTATAAAAGCGAGAGAGGCGAGGGAGAGACTGACGAGAGTGGTGAGCGAGAAACCTAGGGAGAGAGGCGAATGACAACATTTTGCTACGGGTTACAATTAAATCAAATTGTGGTTATAGCATTTAATTTGAATTAATAGTTTGCTATTATATACAATTTTCCCTATTTAAAACTACAAGATTAAAAAATATTTTGGTATATTCTAATTTTTACATATGATATTTAGTTTAATATCATAAGATTCGAAATTTTTCTTTATTTTTTTAAACTATGTGTCATGTCTAAACCAAACAAACAAATTGTAACGTTTACACTTAAGCTAAACATCATAAATCTAGGCTATCTTGGAAATACGTAACAAAGAGCTAGCAAGATTCAATATATATGTATCATATCATATATATTCCTTATTCTTAAACACAAGATTTATCCAAGTAGGATATAAAAGTAGGATATAAAAGTATGGCTAATACAATAGCAACATACTCATTTTATTTAATACCACAAGACATATAGATGATATCATTTAGATCATCGGTGGTGGTGGACTTTTTTTGATACACTCAGGTATTGGTATTTTACAAGCTGTTAAAACTCTTGAGATGAGAGAAGCGCTAAGATATTGCGCATAGTCAGGATTCTTGATGTACTCACAAAGACAAGGCTGTTGCACTCTCAATTTAGCGCAACATGCTGAAGAGGGTGGCGATGAAAACGCGAACGTCGCAAAACAAGGACTAACAAGCTCATTGACATTGCATGTTTGTGCCTCAGTCACCAACAATTCACCAAGAAAAAGGACCAAGAATATTGCAACACAAGAAATAATACCTTTCTTCATATTACAATGTTGTGAAGAATTTTGAGCAATGTTAATAGAAAGAGAGACAAGTGATAAAGTAAAGGTGGAGAGCTAATCAATTTATAGAGAGAAGTTAGAACAATCATAGTAGCTAAGTTGGTTAATTAGGTGAGCTATCGAGTTTTCACCTTATTGTTGAGGGTTTGATTTTGCACATTATAATAGTTTAAGTTAAAAATGAAACTAAAAGGCCATATTGTTGAATTTTTGATAAATGGTTTATCATTTTTATTTTATTTTTAAAACAAATTTGATGAAAAATATGGCATCTACTACAGATAGTGTGTTTGGCCATCAATAGCTTGGCCAAATTTTTGACAAGTCAAAAGTAATTTTATTTTATTTTTAAAATAAAAAAAATTATTTTAGAAAGTTAAAGTGTTTGGCCAAATTTTAAGAAAAAAATAACTATATATTGGTTGTTATTAGTTTTGAATTGGCTTGGTTATTTGATTATTAATCACACACGAAAATAAAAGAAACAATTTATTTAAAAAGAAAAAAAAAGATAATAACTCATTAAAAAAGAAAATAGTTAGAATGTCTAACAGTACAAAAAATTTAAGTCACTTGAATTTATTGGGAATAGAGCTCCTAATTGTACCACTTTAGCCTAGACAAGAAAGAGCAGTGATATTTTCAATCCACTAAGAATTGTCATAGGAGCTCATATCTAAAATTTAGGATTGTTTAGAGGAAATTTGAGCTGATAGGGATTGAAAAAGATTATCTCGTGAGAAAAATGAACTGTTACGATATATACATCTCATGACAATGTATAAAGATATATATACATCTCTAATATATAGTTATACATTATATGTACATAACTATACACTGTTTAGTTGATACATTACATATAATACAAACATTTTAGTTGAAAAGAATTTTATACCCTTGATTCAGAAAGTTTAACCCTGATCTTTCTTTACACTTTCAAGACGTTACTTTTGAGCTGCAAATTTCTAACAGATAGAATGTTTTTGTTTGTGATATTAGCAAAGTTAGAAAGTATATTTTGAAGAGGGTGAAAATTGCAAATCCTTTTTAAAATGTATTTTTTTTTCCACAAAAAATATTTATTGGACACAAAAAAATTAACTAATTATGTATTTATAACCTTTAAAATAACTCTCTTTATGTCCATTCGATCTAAACAAATTACCATGTGTGCCCCCTTCCTAGTCTAGGCCTAATTTGTCTTTAGTTTATTTGATTACGGTGTATATATACTATGATGATATTATTCAATATTTATGATACTGTCATATATACTATGATGATATCATTTCAATATTTGTGCAATTTTTTTAAATATCTGTTATGATATCATTGAGAATTTTAGAAGTGCCGCATTGAGGGTTGAGGATTGATCACTTGGTGAAACAGTGGTTATTCCTCAATTATACAATTTCAATATAGTATCATTCATGTACCATAATATATATATATATATACTACAATGGTGCAATTCAGTATTAGTGCAATTTTCTGTTATGCAATATATTGTTATAGTATCATTGAGGATTTCAAGGATTGATGATTAACTTGGTGAAATAGTGATTGTTACTCAATTATACCATTTTAATATCACGTTAATATATATATATATATACACACACACTATGAGGTATCATTCATTCAATTTTTGTGCAATTTTTCCAGAATGTCTAGTTGTTTCTCAATGATATCATAATAGTATGTTTTAATACTATATTATTAGATATTTTCAATGTAGACTTTTAACACTTATATTATTAGATATTTTTAATAGTGGAAATCCATATGCGATTACATATTTGATCTCAATTATTTCATAAGCAACAATTTAGATTTGATTTGAGATTTGTGTGACTAAATTTTCGTAATTAAAGATAGATTCTACTATTACTGTCTTAACATCAGAACTAATTAATGTATTGTTGTTCTGAATTTCTACTTCCATGATACTGTAGGAGAATCACAATTTTCTCCATTGATAGAATGTTGTGGAACTAAGTGTTGATTTGAATTGGAGAAGGAGAATTTGGGAAGAGATGTACGTAATTGCAGAATATAGGTAGTTTTTGGGTATTGACTGTAAATGAATTTTTATCTATACTTTTGTGGGGTATTGACTTAATTAGTTTTCTCAATCTTTTAAGCAGGTATTTTGATATAAAGGTTTTTTGAGTCAAAAAAATTCAAAATCGCTTTTTTAAAAATTTGAAACTCACCTTCAATTTATTTACCTTCAAAGAAGAAAATTTCAAATCAATATTTGATTATACATTGTTCTGATTTTGAACAAGCCAATCCAAAGGGGCTCAAAAATTTAAACTTTGAAGGGGCAGAAACAAGCTTTAGATCCCGTTTGGATTGGCTTAAAAGTCGGTCAAACCTACTTTTAAGTCAGTTTTTAACTTCTGAAGTGTTTGGCAAATATAAAAAATAACTTAAAATAAGTAAAAAATGACTTAAAATAAGTTACGAAGTATTTGGCAAGGTAAAAAATGACTTAAAAGAAGTTAGAAACCAAAAGTAGGTCTCTCCCTACTTTTTATTTTTGACTTAAAAGCTACTTTTTTTAAGTCAATTCAAACGGGCTCTTAGCCTTTAGGTAAAGATTCTCAGAATTTATTAGAATTATTTTTGTGTGTATACTTAACACATAAATTGAAATTTTGAGTTTACTTGACACTTAAACTGAATGCGAACCAAATATCAAACAAAATCTCGATCTACGCATGACAATAGTGTGTATATCGGGTAGCTTTTCTAGATATGTTATTAAAATTGTAGCCAAATTTTAAAAGTCAATTAAAGTTAGTTAGATTTGAAAATTTTAGGCTACAATTCTCCTATCCTCATCGATCCTCCAAATCCTTCATTGTTAAAACCTAACTTTTGTCGTATAGTCAAAAGTTTGAACTCCATGATTTAAAAACTTGTTTGGAAGGACAATTTGTAATTTGATTTGGTGAAACTATCAGTAAGGATGATGAACAACTTAGTAATATATTAATGGCGGAATGATCTGGGAGATCCTTATTTTTGGTTCCGTTTGTCAGTTGGACTCTTACGCTCACGACTTTGTCAATTGAACCTTTAAATTCATTAAAACACAATATTTAAGCACCATTCTCATTCGATGTATGTGTGCATAGCACAACTGCTTACACATGAAATTCCATGTCATTTTGTAGAATTTCATATCATTTTTAATGCCACGTAAAAAATTAAATGTTAAAAATAAAAAATAAAAAATCAAGTTTGCACATTCTTAAAAAATTTCAATATCATGTTCTTCACATTCTCATAATTGAGCACTAAATTCATGTTAAATTGGTCTAGTTCTTCCTATTATACTTTAAATTTTTTACACTAGAAATTCACCAACACAAACCTAATAAATTGCCATCACAATTTTGAATTAATTTCATAAATTTACAAAACTCATTTGTTGTTCTTCAAGCTTCTCCATAAAGCTTTTCAACTTTTCAATATACACAATGACTCTTCACAATAACTCATACAAAATTCAAAAAAATACTCATGAAATTGATGGGAGTGTGGCAGAAGGGTTGGGGGTGGCGTTGGCATACAACAAAAGAAATTCTTTGAGTAGAAAAAATTCTCACTTTATTCGAAAAAAACACTACATACAACTAGAGATGAAAGGTGAACTTTTCAATTTTATCCTTCATTTTCACCTTGTGTTGTATTCACTCACTTTGAGACGTGTGCATTCAAATATTTTTCCAACTCAAGAATATTAGTGTCACATAAGTTCAGTCAATGGTCAAAGGTGTTTAAAATATTATGTTTTAGTAACTAGTAAGTATAAGATTTCAGTTGGCAAAGTCGCGAGTATAAGGACTCAACTGACAAACGAAGTCAAGTACAAGAGTCTCTCAGATCATTCCGCCTATATGAATTTCATGACATGTTTTTTACCTAACATAATTACAATGTAATTCTGTGTGTCAAACGAAACGTTTTATAAGCTAAGAGTAAAAATCAACCTAAATGTATAAGTTGGTAACATTAACTTATAATATTTGAACTTATAAATATTTTTTATTTGATAAATTCTTTTACTACTTTATCGTAATTCATCAAAATAAGTAAATAACCTTCTCAAATTAAATAAATCCTTCAACTCCATTTTTTTTTCTCTTTATCCTTTTTATTATTATTAAAATACTGTTAAAGATATATTTTTTGTAAATAGTGTTAGGGATATTTTAGTCATGTTTAATTATTATTTTTAATCAAACCCACCTTTCATTATATTACTTTTAGAATTTTTATCCATAGCCGAAATTACTTTCTAATATAAAAATAAATTAATTTTCAGCACCTAAATATTCCTTTAATGATAATTAATTAATATCAATAGCTTAATTGCTACTAAAATGGCGTTTCTTTAATAGGTTATTATCTACTAATGATAATGTTCCCAAACTAGGTATCAATATTAACCCTGGGTGTCACTATTGTGATACTAATGTTGTTAACAGTTAACGCAACTCTAGAAACATTGGATTACCATTTTTGTTAGGGTAATCAGAGGCGGCAGAGGCAGAATTTCAATTTTATGAGTTTTGAATTCTAAAATAATTATATTTCAAGCATCCATAATTACAGTCTAAACTGTCACGACCCGAGCCTACACCCTGGACGTGACCGGCACTCGAAAACCATTGTTGGTCCCCAAGCGAACCCTCATCTTGGCTGACTACAAGAGGAAGACTAACTCAAGCATACAAAGCTTAAAAACTGAATAAAAATTTATGAAACTCAATTACAAAGCTTTAACTCAAATGAAAAATTCTGAATAAAAATAAATTATTCAACTCGCCATAAAGTAGGCAACTTAAGTCTTTAAAATATTTAACAAAATAAATGACAAAGATGAAAGTTGGGACAAGACCCACGACATCCTAACAGCTGATATAACTAGAAGTAAAAGTGGAACCCTCCGGAAGCAAGGAGGCTCACCATAGCTAACTCGAACTCCATGTGGTATCAACGAAGCTCCTGTTGATGACCCTAAATATATGTATCTGCATCATGAAACAATGCAGGCCAAATGGCTCAGTACGTGGAATGTATGAGCATGTAAGGAGAATTCTAAAGCATAACATAAGCTTGAACTTGATAAAAAAGAAACATACTTACCTCTTCTCAACTCATTCAACTCAAGAATAAGATATTCAACTCAAAGATAAGATATTCAACTCAGTGAAATAAGGCTCAACTCAATAATGAGACACCCGACTCTGGGTACTCAAACTATGGATACTCAACTCAATATAAAGCAATAATAAGGGATGCAATGTATGGAAAGCTTTTAAAACAGTAGAAAGCAACTCAATGTATTTAAGAATACAATATACTCAATTTGTATGCAAGGATACAAAATAAACTTTGTTTGTGTATGAAAATACAAAATAAACTCTGTGTATATAAAAATACAAAACATCTTTGTGGGAGTTTCTCTAACCGACAACCATCACTATGAGTTATGTGATGATATATTGTCTCGCCCACGCTGTCAGAACTGTCATATACTTTGCCAGGGTATAAGACCTCTCAACTAAGTGGATCCACTAGTCTATGCTAAAAAACATTAAGAAATCATCTAAAAAGTATGACCCTTTCTACCCACGTTGGCTACATGGTTTATGGGGGCTGTGATTTATCTGAACTCTACCCCATATCGGTGCTCAATACTACTCCCAAAATTTACTAGCTCATATGTTTTAAAACATAACTTTTTCTGTGGTTTGAGATTATTACTCAAAAAATTTCTCTTAAAAGAGATGATACTCAAAACTCTTTTGGAAATCCCAGTTTCCTCTCATCTTAAATGTGAAAACATTACTCTTGGTCCCGTAGATCATTTTATAAAAAAATGAACTCAACTTTCTCTTTCTCAAAAACATTTCAAAATCATATTATAATATGATTATTGATGACTCCGGAAGTCATACTGCATAAACATTGATGGTATATCTAGATATCATATTGTTCATACATTGCTGACATACTCGATTGTCAAACTAATCATGTTTTAGAAAACTCCTTTCTCAAAACTCATCTTTACTTTCTCAAAGCTCAGTTTAAGAACTCAAGTGTTGGCTTTAAAAAAAGAGCTTTTTAAAATTTATATCTCAAATCACAAGTTCATGTGGAATTATGAACATGAACGACTCAACTTAGGGATTTTAATAGCAATAAAGAACCTCAGTACTCAAAACTCAAGCCTCAATAATACTACTCATCTCTAGACTGCTCAACTCATAAGGTTCATACGAAATTATGGGCACGAACAACTCAACTCAAGGACTTTATGGGTAACATATAATAGTCCCATGATTAGGAATATAATCTCAAAGGGATTTGAAACTCCATACTCAAGACTTAGAACTTGAAGATACTATTCTCAAAGATACTCAACTTATGGAGTTCATGCGGAATTTATGGACATGAACGACTCGACTCGACTCGAGGGTCTCCATAACAATATGGAACTCATGTATGCGAATTTTCTCGTTCTCATACTTACTTCATCAAAACTTAGCTCAAATCGACATTTGATCTCAAAGGATTCACAATTGAGCTCAAAGACTTTCTTGAACTCTACTCTTAACTCTTTCTTGAATTTGAATTATGAATTCAAGAGTTATGATTTATGATATGAAGGATATCGATTACAATATAGCAATTCGATAATTAGGACTAGAACTTTTAAAATAAACACGAACTCAAGAACTCCAAATCAATTTATCTCAAGAATACTCAAATCTAGGGAAGTATCCTAGATTACTCTTTTACTGATCTGAAAGTAGATGTAGGGCGTGAGGACGAACTAGTCCAACACTATGATAGCCTTACATACATAGAAGAACAAGGTTCTTGAATAATCTTGAAAAATCTTGAAGAAGAACGTGATTAGAAGCCTTGAAACTCTAGCTTGAAGGTAAACGATCAAGAAAATCTTTCTTGAGATTCTTGAACTAGTTTCTTGAAATCTCTATGGCCAAGAATTATGATTTTCATTAGTGATTCATAATTGTATGGAGAAATTTGAGTTGAAAAAATGGAATTCTTGGAAAAGACTTACCTTGAAGAAGAATCTTGAAAAAGATTGAAATAATCTTGAATGGAGTCTTTTACTGTGATTTTTCCTTAGGGTTTTTCCCTAAGGTTTGAGAGAGAAGAGAATGATGGATTAATAGATGAGAAATTGATTATTTTGAGCCTTTTATTAGTCAAAAAATTTGTTTAAGATTTTCTTGGATGTAAAACACACAAAAATAACCCTTTTCAATGTTTTCCCATCGGCTAATTTGCAACAACACTATATATGTTACTAAAATAGTCATAACTTTTTACTTAGAGATTGGATTAACGCAAAATTGGTGACATTGGAATGTAGATTCAAATACCTTTAATTGGATAGGTTATGGATCACGTAACTCTTTATATTCTAAGAGATATGATCATTTGAATTCGACCCAAGTAAAATCTTACATCAAAACTTAATCGATAAGGAAACTTCAAGAACACTTATCAAGAACTTAAATCCTTAAATTTCAAGAAAGAAATTACGCTGGATAAATCATGATTGGTGTGTGGGTGAACAAACCCAACACTATGGAAGCTTACATACCTCTTAGGAATTAAATCCATGGCAAAAATCCGCAATAAAACTCAAGAACCTGGACAAAACGCCTTGATACTTTCCTCTTTTCTCCTCTATTCTTTTCTTTTCTCTTCTTGAGCTCTCAACTAAAACTCGAGGCGTATATTAGGATTATAAAACTGAATCTAATAGGATTAGACCCTTAAAACCTTACTAAAAACGAATTAAATCTAATTTGTTATGGAAAAGACCAAAATACCCCTTACTATTTTCGGGTAACTTTCCTTAATTGGACAGTCTGACTTCAAAAGGGCATATCTCACTCACCCGACCTCAAAAATTAGCAAACTCGATGGCGTTGGAAAGATAATTCAAATACCTTTCATTTTCCATCTCATGGAACACCTAACTCATCACGTATTGAGAGTTATGATCATTTAAAGTTGACCCAAAACTCATAACTTGCAAAATTTCAAATTTTGCTATTTCTAATTTAGTTCTTTTTGGAACTCAAGGTGCTACATCTAGTGACCTTAACACTTAAGAAACTTTAAATTCCTCGGTAAAATCCTACTCACAACGAAGGATGGTTCGAGTATTAGTTCAAAAAATTTATGGGGTGTTACATAAACTTATGGCCCGTTTGGCCATGCGATAGGTTATCATGATATGATATCATAATATGGAATTATAAGATGAAATTGAAGTTTTATTTGGACATGCGATATGAAATTTTGGTATTGATATTTTCTCATAAACATAAGAATCCGTAAGTTGTAAAACTATTAAAATAGCCTCAATTGTTTATTCAATCTTACCAAATAAACAAAAATTTATAAAATCGCATAATAAATTATTACATTGCTATTTGTTCTCCACTTAAGTAACTTTTTCATGATAACTTTAATTCAATAAAAAATTGAACATAAATTGCAGTGTACTAGTCTTTAATTTTACTCAACAATCGGTTGATGTGAGTTAAAGTGACTATATGTTGGTGAGAATAATAAATTTTATGTCGGTGAGAATAATAAATTTTAAAAAGTAATGATGTCAATATAAATTTTATTTACATATAAAATAAATGGTTAGTAGATATAAATGTTGGGCTGTTTTAACAAAATATAAACTTGTGGATCAATTTTTGTATTAAAAACATCTCAAATCATGATATGGAATTCCATATCATGATTTTTGGAGAATATGAAATCACATCTCATGATATGAAATCAGCGTAAAATCGCATGTCCAAACGCTGATTCCATATCGTGATATGGTATCGCATGGCCAAACACCTACTTAATATTTGTATATATTTAATGAATCTTTTAACATACATACACTATTTGACTACTGAGAAATTGATGAAAAGAAGAAAAAACTACATAATTAGATATACTTCACTACCATATATATTATTATTATTATTATTATTATTATTATTATTATTATTATTATTATTTTCAAAATATATACATATCTTACCCTTAATTAAGAGGTTTCTACCATATATTGAGAAAGATACACTTAGATATATGTCTTTTTGCTACCAGATACACTAACACACTAGATATATGTATTTGTATGTATTTGGTATGATTCACATGTATCTGGGATATCAAGTTCATAGGAGGGTGGCAGCGAGATGGGAAAGAGGCGAGGGAGGCAAGTGAGATTTGTTATGTATCCCTGACACATTGAAATTCACTTGGATACAATGTATCTAGAACAAATTACACCTAATTTTGACTCCACGTATCCTGAGATACATGTATCTAGATGTATCTCAACGTATATGGATGCATCAAAATCTATTAAAATACATAATATCACAAATTAGAGTGTATCTAAGTAATTAGCTCCTACACTAGTGGAATTTAGGTAATTCTCCATTAAAATAAACACTACATTATCTGAGAAAAAGCTACTGGATTCAGTCAAATAAGTACCCAGACTTCTAGTGATACTCTCCACTTTGGGTCTAGGCTCACACAACTTTAAA
Organism: Solanum piurae; assembly: GCA_029582685.1. Classification (NCBI taxonomy): domain Eukaryota; kingdom Viridiplantae; phylum Streptophyta; class Magnoliopsida; order Solanales; family Solanaceae; genus Solanum; species Solanum piurae. Next base: position 13,783 of record JAJOOO010015524.1, on the reverse strand, counting down.
ATGTGTCACTAGTAGGTAAAACCTACTTACGTATGTACCCAACATCACTCATGTGTATGTTTTGTCGAAAGTGGAACTTCTTATCTTAAGCTCGGTTGTCATAGTACCTACTAGTTGAATAATTTTACATTGTCACTACTAAATGATCATGTAAAGTTTGAGATGCCAAACCATAAGATATACTTTTTGAGAATATCAATTATCAATGGATGCAATTCAATTAAATAAAAAATAGTGCCTTATCACATTTGGTATTGTTTCTTTGTCCTTTGTATACTTGTCCTTGTGCACTTCTTTTTGAATTGGATTCCCTAACATCAGATTTTTATTGTATTTGTATCCTTCATATGCTTCACAACTGTTACGACTGTACCACATCAAGTGTATCATTTGTATATCTTGTATGTACTTAATTATCCTTTGTTGTTATATACAACTGATACTTTCCAAACTCTCTGTGTTCCTTTTTCAACTCCACATACATGTCTTTTCATTGGCTTATGACTTTTAGTTATCATGTGTTTGATTTCAACATATCGATTTAGCATTGTTGTTTTTTTGTAGTTACTTTGAAATTGTTGTAACGAGGTCTTTGAAGCTTTCATTGATCACGGAACGTAAGGAGCGAGATCATTTTTCACCAAAACGAAAGTTGATTTGCATCTAGGATAGGGATATACCTAGCTTGCCTCACTTGGCTAAGAAACAAAAAGATAATGTAAAGCTCCATAATTGGTTAAATCTATCCCCGCTCAACGATGTAGTTAGATTTTCAATTTTGATAGATGGTTAGAGGTTTGGGAGACCATAATCATATTTTTAACCTCGTAAGTCAGTAACTTGATAACCAAGCGAAAATCGTAGCCCTGAAATTTCTCTAATCTTGATTAAAACCATAGTTGAACTCGAGTCATTGTTATTTAATTTTCTTAGATGTTAATTGCAATCTTTCAGTTAAAATCACTATTCAAACTCTTTTTGCACACTTGCACGTAATTACAGTTGAAAAATATATTAGATTAAAAATTCTTCGGGTTCGATAATCCGGCTCGCAATAATCACTATATTACTTGTTTGATCACGTACAATTACAGGCACAACAATCACTACTCCATGAATAGTGTAATTTAATTATGAAACTGTTATTTACATTCCAATGCCCAGAGTGTTGAATTAAAATCACAATTGTTGACATTGTATTCCAAATGATAAGGTTATTTAATTTGATTTTGTGTATTTGAAATCTTGTTGTGCGTAAATCATAGTAGATGCACAAATTCTTTGCAATTTCAGTTATGTTTGATACGATATATGTATACACACATTACATTCATGTTATACGTTTTACAAAATTAGTGTTGCTATGTTTTGTAATAAAGTTAGTAATATCTCTATAATTAACAATAAGCATCATTAATATTGTGACTTGTAAAAATATGGTTGGCATAATTATTAATTAATACAAGATTCATTGAAGTACGAAAAGAAAGGTGGTAGTTGGTATTAGGGGTGTACATGGCCGGGTTGGTTCGGGTTTTTCAAATATCAAACAAAATCATTTGTGTCAGATTTTTAAATTTATAAACCCAACCAAACCAATAAAACTCGGGTTTTTTTGGATTTTTTTGGGTTTTTCGGGTTGTTTCGGGTTTTTCCGATAAAGTATTCATACAAACTTATAATTTACTTGTACTTCAAATATTTCTTTAGTCCTACCAAAATACAACTATCTAAGTGTTTCTTAAAAAAATAACACAATATGATATGATTAATGACACTAAAATATCCAACAAAAATAATAATAATGAAATCGAGGTAAAACGAATATTGCAAATTAACAAGTCATAATGAAAATTATCATAATTTAAAAGTACTAAATCATGCTAAAATAATTTTAATAAGTATTAGTTACATGACTAAATATTAAAAGAAATTAAAATTAGATTATGTATTTTAATTGTCTAAACCAGTGTAAAACTGAAGAACAAATATTCAATATTATTGTCATTCTTAGTGTTGAATTGATTTTCTTTTTGATATAGTATTAGTTTGATTTTGATTTAAACTTTATTATAATTACCAACATTTGTGGACTATAATATTTATTGGACCATTCATAATTCTAAGTTTCAAACTTAAAATAATATATTAAAAGATAAAAACTATGAAAAAGTATAAGAAATATTTAAAAATTATATCAAAGTAAATATTTTTATGTATAAAATAAAATTTTAAAATTATATATATAATGTCGGGTTGGTTTGGTCTCGGTTTGATTTTTTTTAGTTAAAACCAAACCAACCCAAATATAGTCGGGTTTTTTTTTTAATACCAAACCAAGTCAAACCAAACCACTAGTCGGGTTTTTTTTTCCGGGTTGACTCGATTTGAGGTTTGGTCCGATTTTGTACACCCCTAGTTGGTATAATAGTAGTACAATCATTTTATTTAGGAGTATATATGAAATGCTTATTATAAAAAGACGATACATCGTATAAACCATTATAAGATGTATTTCTATCATCCTCTATGAACTTTTTTAATAGAACCCTTACAACAATCAGGATCAGGTACTCCACAAGTTTTCAAAATTATCTTGGCATTAGGAGATTTGACATATGGCTTATAGTTAGGATTCATGAGGTACGTTGAAAGACAAGACTTTTGCTCTTTCAACTTAGCGCAACAACTCGTTGAAGGTGGTTGTGATGTCATGATCGCTGCGACGCACGAAATTAACTCCATAACATTGCATGTCACGGCCTCCGTGACTAGCAATTCACTAAGAAAAAGAACCAAGAATATTATTGCAACAAAAGAAGTACCCTTCTTCATATTCCAAAGTTTAATTTGAAGAAATTTGAGCTATATATTGTAAATATTATATTGAAAGAGAGAGAAAGTGAAGACTGAGAGTGAGTGAATGATTGTGTTACAATTTATAGTGGAAAATTGAATAAATTTGGACTAAGTACTATTTTGTGAAAATGAACTTTAAGCGTTCACAATCACATTATTGAATTTTTAATAAATAGCCTACTAGATATCTAGTGCTTTTAGCCATAAGTATTGGGCTAATGTGGGCGGCACTCTCTAAAATACACGGTAATAAAAGCGATATTTAGTGGCAATAATTTTTTTCTTTAATATTATCGCAAAATCATTTAACAGTAGTTTAGTTAATGTCACTGCATTCAAAGTCGTTAAAGTCTTTAGAGGTATTTATATAAAGTGTTGATTATAAATATACATATTTATTATTGCTGCTAAATATAATATAACAATAATTATATTAGGCATAATACATAAATGTGTCATTTAACTTGGTTTTAGCTGTCATCAGGGGTGGCTCAACGTAGTTGGGAGCCTAAAGAAAAATTTCAATTCGAGACCTAAAATATAAACAAACTTCGTATACACATTTATTCAAATTTTATTTCTATAAGTAATAAGTTGACAAATATTGAATAAAGATAAGAGTTAGAACCATAGAATCTCATGAAGTTGATGACTTGGTATACCCCGTTTTAATATGCTTGTTGTAATGCTTGAAGCTAAAATTTAAAAACAAATAAAAAAGAATTTGTAATTCACTTTGTTCAACACTTTTCATTATTAATTCTTATTTTTAACTAAGTACAAAAGATGTTAAAGTGGGTAAAATAATATATTTTTAGAATATTATACTTTTAATCATAAATAATCAATTTTTTCCATAAAATTTTTAACACATAATTTATTCTTGATAAAAATTTGGGGGCCCCAAATTATTGTACAAAGCATAGAGCCGCCCCTGGCTGTCATCTACACCCTCCAACTTTGGGTGCGCATAAGTAGACACTTAAACTTGTCTAAAATTGAACAAATAGACACATGCGTCCTACATGTCGTCATACATGACAATTTGTGTCCTACGTGGAATCCTACGGGTATTATACAACGTAAAACGCATGTATCTACTTATTTAATTTTATACAAGTTAAGTGTGTACTTGTGTACAACCAAAATTGGAGGACATATCATACCATTATATTATTGCCACAAAATCTTTTATTTATTGTAATAATAGGAGATGTAATTTTGTTTGGGTTTAAGTTGCAACATGTTTTTATTAGATTAACAAATAGCATATATTAATAATTAACTAGTTTATATGAAGTCTTACTCTAACGAAAATTATTTTTAGCGGCAATAAATAGACACATTAATAAAGAGTGCTAAAGTCTTTACGACATTAGTTAAGTGTCATTAGATTCAATGTCGCTAAAGACTTTAGGGACATATACAAAGAGTGTTAATTGCCGCTAAAAATTCATATTTAGCGGCAATTGAATTGTTGCCGTTAATTAATTGCCGCTAAAAATCTCTAAATCTAAAGTTGAACTATATATCAGAATATCTTTACAAAATTGAACAAACATTTTTTCATTCACTCAAATACTATTGCAATTACACTTCTTGTACAAAAAAAATGTAAATATTTTGTGCATTAATTTAATAAAGGTAACAAACAAAAAGTTCAAATAAGGATAAAAAAAAATACATAACTGAACATAAAATATTACATTCATACAATCATATTTTCAGTTTTCACTCATATATCTAATGTTTTTTTTCCACAACAGTGTTTATATATTTAGTATATAATATGTATCTGTTGGGTTATGGAGGTTGATTAGGGCGTCATGCGGAAGCTTATAATTTGCAAATCATATGATTGATAAATTAGACGACAAATAAAAACATACTAAAAACATATTATAAAACTAATGTTGAAAAACATAAATATGTTTAGGAGAAAATCTCCCCATAAACAAGACTCTTAAACGATTACATTGTGGATGTTCTAGTTCTTGTGTTAGAAGAAACAAACCTATATTTATAGAGTCCTAAAACCTTTCCTACTAGAAAAGGAGTCCTAAAAGGAGAGAATAAACCAAATATGAAAGAATATTATATTTTCCTTTTAAGAAAAGTAAAAACATTTATGGTAATGTTTTGTCTTTTCTTTTAAGGAAAAATAAACTTAAATTATGGTAAGAAAATCAGGGCAAAACATTTTCAGTTTTCACTCATATATCTAATGTTTTTTTTCCACAACAGTGTTTATATATTTAGTATATAATATGTATCAACCTTGTATAATAGCGTGTAAGAGACATTTATACACATTCAGTCAGTTTCTATTCATTATGAAAATTAAAATCATAATTACTATAAACTATTGTTTTTTCTTAAATATTTTAAATTATATACAAAATAAATTAAATAAGATGATCTGAAAATATGAACTAATTCTATTTGTAAGATTGAGTCAAGTGCTATATAATATAAAATTTTCAAAATTAATAAATAAATATGACACCCATATTAAAGATAGGTAGATTTTAACAAAGCTATTAATTTCCTCAGGAAATCTACAAAATATAAAGTTAGATATTCATCGATTTGATCTTGTATTTTCTTTCAAATTTCATATAACTCATAGGAAATATATTCTAATATTATTTATATTTATTACTAAGAAATACATGTGCAATATACTTATTGAGAAATTAAATAAATAATTGTATATATAATAGCATTACTTTAAAATTTTGAGCTGTAAATTTCTGACATATGGAAATACTTATGTTCACACATTATACCATTAGTTTCTTGAATTACTTAGCAAATCTTTTTTTGAAAAAGAGGATAACCATTCACTATTAATTAGCTCATGGGCTAAAAAGGGCCTACTTGGAGTGTGGAACTACTCAATTATACAAATTAATATTCCTATCATATTTATTAATTCTTCCTATAGTTCGAAATAATTACATTTTATTTCCCTATTTAATGATTCCATACCAAATATTAAGTCAGATACACCTAGATATATGTTTTTTGCTATTAGATAACTGAAATAGGGAGAAGGTATGCGAGAACACGAGCAAGCGAGCAAAATTTGTCTATATTTTTCCTCACACAATAAATAAACTAGATACATGTATCTTATGTGATTCGCATGTATCTGGGATATTAAATATGCGAGCGAAATATGAGACTAACGAGCGAGATAGGAGGGAGGTGAGCGAGATTTGTCTATGTATCTCATATACATGCGAATTTGCTTGAATAAAGTGTATCTAAAACAAATTACACCTAAATTGGTGGAATTTCGGTAAGTTAACCATCTTTAAACACGTTGTGCCTATTTTCATATCTCAACCTCAATCTCATCAAGTCTTGTTAGCCCATCACAATAAAGGATATACTATGTGGCTAGGTGTTATGAACTTCCCTCGGCCCAAGGTCAATAACTACACAGATGCCACACAACTAGCTATTGGGCCGAAAAGAAGCAACAAAATTGGAAGGCTTCACCAAGGTTGATTTGGGATCCAGGCCCAATTAACAACTAGGTAAAAAAGGCGACGATGAGAAAGAACTGATTATGCAAATTGTGGAAAAAAATGTCTAGTCCTCTCATCCCCTTTCTTTGAGTCTAAGCTTCTCATCTTCCTTCTAGTTATCTTCTTCAATAGTTTCTTTGTTTACTAGTTCATTATTGTTTTGCGATTTCCTTGTTAGTTCCATTTTTCGTTGTAACTTTGAGTTTAGCGATTATAATATTTGAATGTTCTATTGTGAAATTGGAGTTGTTACATTGATGCTTTCATCGATCGTACTCCAATGGCATTGATGGTACTCAATAGATTTAGCTGTGGCAATCTAACTGGGTGGATTTTTAGGGTGAGCAGTATTTCACATGTCTTGGTTTCTCGGAAAAGGAATGGCTACCTCTTGCTCCTTTTTATCTCGATGGTGCTGCTTATATTGGTTCCAATGGTTGTATCACAACAAACAATTTTTTGACTGGAAACACTTCACCGAGAAATTGGCATTGCATTTATGTAATGACTCTAACATGATCAGTGACAATGTCAATGTCCTTCATATAATGCGGAAGTTGGACAAGAACTTCTCTTATATACTCTGCAAACTTGACAATGTCCAACGCACACTGTCTGCTTAATCCCAGTCAGTCGTTGCGGATCCAGTGCCTCTAGATGTGGACTCATCTGACGACGAAAAAGGGGATCCTGCCTTATCTTTTGACAAATCCACTCTTGTCTTCGATGATTTAGTGGCCTCTGATTCAGAGACTGTTGATGATTGCATTCAAACCTCGCTTCAGGAATGTATTGTCCACGACTTCCCATTTGGTTTGAATGATGGAATACTCTGGATGAGTGGTGGAAAATTAGAGGAGATCTCAGGAATATCCGCCTAAAAGGTGTTCGCTGAAATACCTTTTGGGGATGTTGACATGAAAATTGCCAATTCAGTGAAGAACGATGTCGTAAAACCTGAAATCAAGGTGTTCCATGAAAGATTTCACAAAATTTCCACAGTTATGTGTGATTCTAGTAACCCTGTCATGTTCGACGAAATGTTGTTTGCACTCTCTTTTATGCTCTCAGCTTGTAGTTCCAACAATGGTATAATTGCTCACTTAAATGAAATCGATCCCACTATACTTCCATTCTTCCCTTATCAATTTCCACCAACTCAATTCAAATTAGAATTTCCATTCGATCCCGGTTTTATTATGCCTACCACAATTCATGGGTCTGCAGACTGTTATTATTTCATGGTTATGGATGATTTCAAGGAGATCATTAAAATATGTGTCTGTCACTTTGATTCCATGACCAGTGATCAATGTGCCTTAAATCCATTCCCCTGTGATCTCGGTGTGAATTTGCTCATTGTAACCTTTGGTGGACGCCTACAAGTTCATCGATTGCACCCTACAACATCTGTATTCACGCTTTTTTTCATGATGGACACATTTCAGTTATTTGGGTCAGTTCTCTACATTCTTCCCACTGTGGAACCTACTAAATCTCTCATTGAAATTGAACCAACTTTTTCTATTTGGAATTCTGGTTTTACTTTCGTGTTCATGATTGTAAAAGGTTCTAGCGACAAAGTGGAAATCTCTGAATTTATTCTGTCACCAAAGTTTTGGTACAAGATTTTGGAATGGTTAGTGGGGAACCAATTGAGGGCTGCACGAAAGCAGAACAAATGGATGGCTTTTAGTTCTCCAACTTATTTTGTGTGCAATATTTTCACGAAGGCTCTATACAGTGTTTCGCCAAACTACGATTCTGACTCGAGCATAACTCTTCACCCTTATTCATATTCCTCACTAGGTTTGGTTATTTCTCCCACCTTTGCAAATCATCCATTTGATCCTGGTATACATGATATTCCTCTATCTTATGGTGCCAACGAGAGTATGTTTCCAAATAGTAGTTATGTTTCTTACTTTTTAGTAGTTACATTGTGGGGTGAACAAGTTTATTGTCTTGGGCAAAACCATGTAGACATTGATGCATCAGAACATTTTAATAGTTCATTGAAGTTTTTCTTAGCATTCAATCATGTTAGTTTAGTGCAACATATATGGAAAAAAAGTAGTGGAAGGCGTTATTTGGACATATTGATCCAGATTATGCTTATAGTTTTAAGCTTCAGAAAGCTAGGCAATGGAAGGGTCCTGAGCATAACCCTTCAGAGAATCTGATGTCACTATTTACCATCCCTAACAGAGGAGGCCATCTCGATAGGCGTTACTATGGAGGACACGAGTATATCGGCAATGTCGAGAGCTCATATCAAAGTCGACATCTTGAACATGATTATCGACTAGTACTAAAAGGTTCTTTTGGTGTCACAATGTTTTTCAAGAGCAGGTCATGCAAATTGACTGGAAGCAACTAGAGAAATGTGCCGTAATTTTTAAACCAAAGTTAATTCTTACTGGTGCAAGTACTTATTCTCGCCGATATGATTATGCACGTCTTCGCAAGGTATGTAACAAGCAAGAAGTTTTTCTCTTGGAGGACACGACACATCTCAGTGTCCTGGTTGCTTCTTGAGTCATGTATTCTCCTTTTCAATATGCAAATGTTGTTAAAGGTGCTACACAATTTATGGGAGCTAGAGTTTACACTACAATTGTGTTTGTAAAGAGCTTGTTTGCACTTAAGGGTGTTGGTAATGAGGAGACCACATTTGGTGTTGTTTCCAGGTTGATGGTTGTAGCAAGAACAGTACAAGAGCACATACTATTTTTTGCAAACATCACAAAGTTTCTCTTGGCTACAATTGGTGGAGAGCATTATATTGTTCTTGACTCGAACCTTGAGGACAAGGTTCTTATTTAGGAAGGGAGTATTGTTATGAACTAGCCTCGGCCCAAGGTCAATAACTACACAGATGCCACACAACTAGTTATTGGGCCGAAAAGAAGCAACAAAATTGGAAGGTCTTCACTAAAGTTGATTTGGGACCCAGACCCAATTAACAACTAGGTAAAAAGGTCGGCGATGAGAAAGAACTGATTATGCAAATTGTGGGAAAAAATGTCTAGTCCTCTTATCCCCTTTCTTTGAGTCTAAGCTTCTCATCTTCCTTCTAGTTATCTTCTTCAATAATTTCTTTGTTTACTAGTTCATTATTGTGGTGCGATTTCCTTGTTAGTTCCATTTTCCGTTGTAGCTTTGGGTTTAGCGAATATAATATTTGAATGTTCCTATCATATTTATTAATTCTTCCTATAGTTTGAAATAATTACATTTTATTTCACTATTTAATGATTTCATACCAAATATTAAGTCAGATACACCTAGATATATATTTTTTGCTATTAGATAACTGAAATAGGGAGAAAGGAAAGCGATAACACGAGCAAGCGAGCGAAATTTGTCTATATTTTTCCTCTCACAATAAACAAACTAGATACATGTATCTTATGTGATTCACATGTATCTGAGATATCAAATATGTGAGCGATATATGAGACTAACGAGCGAGATAGGAGGGAAATGAGCGAGATTTGTCTATGAATCTCAGATACATGCGAATTTACTTAAATACAGTGTATCTAAAATAATTTACACCTAAACTAGTGGAATTTCGGTATGTTAACCATCTGTAAACACGTTGTGCCTATCTTCATATCTCAACCTCAATCTCCTCAATTCTTGTTAGCCCATCACAATAAAGGATATACTATGTGGCTAGGTGTTCTGTACTTCGTTGGGTCGAATCAAATATGAATGAAATAAAAATTAATTAAACAAAATGGATAATTTATGCCCATATTTAATATGGATAAAAATGGTTTTATCGACAAATGATATGAATAATATTACTATCCATGGATTCAGAAATAATTAGGTAAAACATAAATTAAAAGTCAAAATAAATTTAGACTCTTAAAAAGAAAAAATGTCACGACTCCAACCGTCGTGATTGGCACCCACACTAACTCTCCGGTGGGAGAACCACTACCTACTATAACTCAAACCAAGCAACTAAACCAAAACTAAGGCATTTAAGTTACAGAAGCAAGTTAAATACTAAGAAAATAATAGGGAGTTCCCATAAACTCCAACAAAAGTCTAATAACGAACTAAACAATACGAAAGAAATAACCTAGAACCTAAAAGTCAATGTACCAAAACATCTAACAATGAACCAAATCTAAACAAGAAGTGATTCAACCCCTAACTAATGTATTAATAACTAATAGAACATAGTCTAAGTCCAGAAATGGTGGACATAGATGAAAGAGAACCCATGGCAGCCCGGAACAATTGGCTCACCCTTGAATTCGAACGATCATTGATCTCCTAAGCGAGGTCTGTCAGTAGCCGCTTGAAGATGCCCTATACTCAACAAAAATAAGAGCAAGTGCAGTATCAGTATACAACCACAATGTACTGGTAGGATCACACGACTATCTCACTAAGTGCAACATACATAAGTCATCACAACAATATAATCACATGTATATAACGAGCATATACAATATCATCAACATATACAAACAATGAGCAACTTCACATTTCTCAAGATACGCAATTATATCAAATCATTGGTCCTCTCATGGAATCCAAACCCAAACAGTTAGCATACCAAAACGTGGTACCCGATCCAATATTTATGCCGAAACATGGCAACTGATCCCATAGTTATGCCGAAACGTGGCAACCGATCCAAGTTAGTTATGCCGGAATGTGGCAACCGATCCATTCAACACACCACAATCACAATTACAAGTACATCCTCAAGATCATACAATTAAGTCATGATTTCATGGTAACCATCATTCATCTATCTCATTTACAACAAGTATGATCAATAATGCAACATTCATATACATACATGTATCATAATGAAGCAAGAAAAAATATACATCACACAATCATAGAATCACAACCATCACCTACCTCGAAACAAGCTTGAAACCCTAAGAAACTTGATCCTTCCCTTTTCGGATTCGTTCTGCTTATTCTTGGTCTACAAACAATCAATATAATACGGGAATCAATAAACAATCACTAATTACCCGAATTACTAATAATTCTATGAACCCTAGATCAAACTCATGTTCCTAGTTATCCAAATTAGGGTTGTTTCCACCATAGAATCTATAACAAAACCCTCCCCTATCAATATTCACCCATTCTATTACGTTCTACGAATCGAAAAATGGATTCGGGGAGTGAAAAGCTTATATTTAGCCTCAAGAATGGTGAATAATGAGTAGGAATCGCTCGGGGTTCGTTCCTTAGCTCTAAAAATTGAAAAGTACCAAATAAGGTCGTTTAGGGGTTTATTTACGACTTTAAGTCGCGTCTGGTCCGCCACAGCGGCCACCACCCCGCTACAACGGCCCCGCCAAAGAGACCAAAATCCCCGCCAAGGCGGGCTGCACGAAATAGAGAGCTATTTAAAGAATTCCAAAATCCTCATTTCACAACAAACCTCTAACCAACGACGCTCAGAAAATACCTTTTTACGCTAAGATCGATTACAGGAGTTCTACTTGCCCGAATTCAATTCCTTGAAGTCGTACGGATTCCTTAACGAGTTATCTAACTACTCATATAATCAAAATCATAATTAACTCACCCGATTGTTACCAGATTTCCCTACACCTTAAAGACTCCAATTTCATCCAAATCTTGACTAGGTTGGGAAAATCCAAATACTATGAAAAAGTTTTCCGGCCCCAAATTTTCCCCGTTGGCATTTCTATAACGACGGGAACATGTCGTTACAAAAAACTCATAAAATAACAAGCATACACAAATGAGTATTAATAATATGTCTTGAATATTCAAATTTTAATGAATAATATTCATATTTAATCTTATTTTTTATAGGGAAAATTGTATATAATAGCAAACTATTAATTCAAATTAAATGCTATAAATATAGTTTGATTTAATTGTACCCCATAGCAAATTGTTCCTATTTCACCTCTCTCCTCGTGAATCTCGCTCGCCACTCTCGTTCTCTCCCTCGCCTCTCTCATTTTTTATACAAACGCAAGTGTATAAAGTGCGTTTGTGTTTGTATAAAGCAAGAGAAAATTATATATATATACATATATTTTCGTTCCCCTCTCTCCCCCTCTCCCAGATCTCGCTCTCTCATTCGCCTCTCTCACTTTATACAAAAATTGCAAATTGTATAAAATGTGTTTGTGTTTGTATAAAGCGAGAGAAAATTGTATATATACATATATTTTCGTTCCCCTCTCCCCCTTCTCCCAGATCTCGCTCGCCACTCTCCCAGATCTCGCTCTCTCACTCGCCTCTCTCACTTTATACAAAAACGCAAATGTATAAAATGCGTGAAAATTGTATATATACGTATATTTTCGTTCCCCTCTCTCCCCTCTCCCAGATCTCGCTCGCAACTCTCCCAGATCTCGCTCACTCGCCTCTTTCACTTTATACAATTGATCTTTTTGTATATGTATACCAAAGCAGATTATACAACTGCTTTCTTTTGTATATGTATAGAGAAATATACATATTTATGTTTGCTATGGAGCGCAATTATGCAAACTTTGTTATAGCATACAAATATGAATTTTGTGTTTGCTATATGTGAAAGTTGCTCTTTTTTATATTTAAAAAATAAATTATTTAACTAATTAAATTAAATAATTACTTATTTTTCAAATCATTTTACCTTTGATCGGGGTGGGGGAGCTAAACCTATTTCTACCCAAAAGGTTATAATTGATGACATATAGCTACATTTAGAGGTGACAATTTTGTAGAAATAAAATCAAGTAGCCATTTATAGACATGTTCTTTAATCTTTAAGCAAACTTCTTCTTTAGATTTTTGGATTTGAAGTTGTTAACTATTAGAGTGGCAGAGTTAGAACTTTTATTAAGGAGATTAAAAATATAAAGAAGCAAACATATGAAGAAGATAAATTGAATTAATATCTCCTATATACATAAAAAAAGTTTTAATGTATATATATAATATAATTTTTGACAAAAAGAGTTGGATGAATCCCTTTTCGATATCCAAGTTATGTCCTTGATTAGAGCCTAACTTTCATCGGAAGGTCTGAAATTTAAACTCGACGATTTAAGAACCTGTTTGAAAGGACTATCTACTCGCGAAATCACCCGGTCCGAACCCTCTCAACTCCCTCTTAAAGAAGTGATTTGTTGATCGATCAACAAAGCGAAAGTCATAAAGGAAATTCAACTCCCAGTCGCATTTACTGTAGCAAATAAAAAAAAGGACAACCAAAACGCGAACAAAAAAAGAGTTTAAGTTTTGTGCACCGTCAGTGTACAAAGTTTTCTACACCATCAGTTACTTTTAATGAGATTTAACCATATAAGTTACTATGATTATTTTATGAGATAAGTTACTATGGTTAAATCTCATTAAAAGTAACTGAT